>JADZMA010002864.1:0-10843 GCA_020796225.1 Arion vulgaris
TTTTTGGTACTCAATGAGAGGGTTTTACTCAAGACACCCTGCGATGCTTGGACAATTTAACAAAAATATAAGGTGCTTTCCCCTATCCCGGGTTCAGCAAATTTTTCGCCGGGAGGCCTTCTCTAACCAGCAAGAACTTCCACCCTGACAGGGTGAAACTTGTCTTAACTTTCCACCCTTTTTCCCTTTTGTGAAGAAAGTCTTTTTTTGTCATTCCCATTCTTCGTCTGACCCTAGACACGAAATTTTCCAACACTATCCTTGGGGGCACAGAGGGACAGAACCCTAAGGATATGTTGGTTCACAGTCGTCAAGCCTAATATCCAGAGTCATTTTGGCCCCATCCAGGGGCCGTCGGGCTGCAACACTTGTGCTTTTTAATACAGACCCGCAGGGGTTTTTTTCCAAAAGCCATTCGTTGTTGAAACAGTTTCATGCGAGCCCCGAATATTTTATGCCATTATCTGCGCGGTACAACAAGGCCTATATTAAACCCGGCAGGAGACTAGACCGTTTCGCCAACACTTGCGCGATATACCCCAAACCCTTTTGGACCCTGAGTAATTTAATGATACGGCCCATTCAGGAGTTGCGATGTCCAGGTCACAGCCATCGATCATTTTCTTGATGATCGTAGTCGATTTGCCGGGAGAATGGTTGATTTCTTTGTATGGTCCCTTTTGGACACGGGGGTCAACGTATTACATTTTTTCTGTACTTTCTTTCCCATTTTGAATCTATATGGGTTTTGTTGCTGTATTGTTAATATTTACAGATGTTTCATTGTTTTTTTCCGTTCATTTTTTTTATGTGTTTTTTTGGTTTAATTTTTTCTTATTTTTTTTATTCCAGATTTTCCTTAGATACTTTTTATTTGGTCCCATTTGTGTTTCTTTTTAATTTGTCACCCTTTTATTTTTGCTTGATAAAGGCCTTGTTGGTCGAAACGTTGCTGTTTATCGTCACTGTTTCTGTATTTTGAAAACTATAGTATTTTTTTGAGTGTTTCAAATTTAGACAGTAGGGTCTAGACCTGGCAATTTTCGGGACTGAAGTGTTTGGGAGTGCTGATTTTGCATCAGTCAAAAATACAACAGGTTGAGGATCGGGTCGGGTATTCAACATTTTTTCAGTGCCCCCTTTGATTGCCTGAATTTTTGCATCATATTGGACAGAATTTCCCGTTGGTATTTTTAACGCATTCTGGTTTTTTGGGATTCGGGACACCCCGCCCCTCATTCCACGCATTTTCTGCGCCCCATCCGGTATCCCCACCCAGAGGTCATGTGGGTATTCTTCATAAAGAAACTCAGAGTGACGCTTGGGTTGTAGCGTTTCTCTATCCGTCGAATTTTCCTTTTCACTTCTGTCGGGAACATATTTTTCACCCCCTCCCCAAAGGGGGTTTTGCTCTGGACAGACTTTAGGGGAATCCCAATTTTTGGAGGTCTGAGGTTTGCCTTTTCAGTTTTTTTGGCCGGTGAATAAAGTGTTTTTTTCACCCGCCCCAATGTAGATTTTGGAATCTGTTTCCTTTGGGGTGGTTGGCCAAAGAAACTTTTCTGCCTGTCATCATTTTTGTTTCGGGTTCTCTCAGGTTTGTTTCCCCCCCCTTTCCATCTCCACAGGGTTTGATTTATTGCCCGTGATACACAAGCCCTGGTTTTGCACCTTCCCGTTCTCCAATGGGGTATTTGATGGGGACACCATAGTTGACCCATATTCCAGGTGGGCGTATGCCCTGCTGAAAAAATTTTTTTTAAGTATTTTTGACTGGCCCCCCAGGGTTCCACTTAATTTTCAGATGGCTAACTTCCTCCGGGCCCTTTTGCTGCTTTTTTGTTGATGTGTTCCACGTCAGTCTATCGAATGTAACCGAGATAGGTGGTTGTTTCTCTTAGCATTTCTCCATTTATTTTAATTGCCAGCTTTTTTTTTTGGGGAGAGTAAAGAGGTATTGACTTATCTGTGTTGAGGGACACACCATCTGTTTGCCCATGGGGTTGGCATCTACAGCCTTTGTATAAATTTTTGGGGCCACGGCATACCATTTGTGCACCTATTACCAGATCATCAGGGAATTAATTTTTTACCCCCTGGGAAACCAGCAACCAGGTCGTTGAAAAAAATAAGAAGAGTGTGGGGGAAAATACCCCCGGGGACCCATGACGCAGAAATTTTTTTACTTGAGTCCATCTAGATGCACTCTGGCTTTTCTGTTAAAGTATGCCATCCATCTGACATCCACCCTTTTTTTTACTATTTCTTAGTTTCTTCAGCAGTCCTTCTTTCCAAACCTTGTCGGTTCCCCCTTTAGGTCTATCCATTGCTAGTACCAGTTTTTATCTTGGGAAAGCGTCTTCAACTCCGAGAAAGGCGTTGCTTGGTCTTCGAGATAGCACCCCCGAAACCGCTTGCTGTGACAAGAATGTTTTCGCCAAGATACCACGCAGTCGGAGATTGATTATATTCCATTGTTTTAGACACAACTTGTAAGACTGATCGGTCGGTAGCTGGGGGCAAAGAACATCTTTTCCAGGTTTCGGGGCGGTATCATGATTGTTTCTCCAGGTCTGTGAACTTGACCCAAGATCCAACAATTTTGAAATCTGGGGAATTTGTTTTTTCTGCAGTTCCTAGTTCTTTAAACATCTCATTGACATCCACCTCCGGTGATTTTTCAATTTTAATTTTGGGTATTGTTATTCCAGTTCTTTTAAAAGTGATTGGTCTTTTCACTTCAGGTATTGTTTGTCTTGCCCCCATTTTGCTTTTTTTACGAATTCTTTTCTGTTTCGTTGTGTAATTTTAATATTGCTGTCTTTAGCAAAGGAGTCTGCAAAATGATCAGCTGCCTGTTTTCCCCGTGAGGATGTTTCCCCCTTTGTTTAATGCAATCTTGGGTTTCTCCCCACCTTCATCTTTTTGTTTTACCAGCTTGACAGCTTTCCCGGATCTCTTTTAAAGTTTTGGGCTCTGTTTTTCCTTCCCGCTCCTCCGCCTGGCCGCAGCTTGGGCCCTTGAAATATAGCCTTGGGATGCTGATATTTGTTTTGGTGTTCTGGCATGGAGGGTCTCTGCCGCTTTCGTAAAACATTATTGTGCAGTATTAATTTACTTAGTAAGGCGGGAGTGCTTTTAGCCCCTAGGAATTGTTTTTTAAAACAGCCTGTTTTATGCATCGGTCTATCAATTTCCTTGTTTTGTTTCGTGATAGACCTGTGTCAGTATACTGGTGCGATGCTTATACATTGTCAATCTGCCTTTTTGTAATTCCACCAGATAGAGTGCTGCCCCTCTGATGGTTGTTTTCAACAGTGAGAAATACTGGCCGATGGTCGCTGCCTCCTAGCTGTTTCCCAACAACACGTGTAATGTTCCATTCCAGGTCTGAGGAGGGGAATGCCAAGTTGGTGAGGTTGGGGCGATCTGAGAGAAGGTTCTGATCTTTGGGCTGATTGACAAGGATTGTTTGTTTTTCCTGCCAGTTTTCAAGCCCCTCCCCCTACTATCCATGTGGTCAAACCCCCCCTTTGAGTGACTATTGAAGTCCCCGCACACATGAGTCTTTCCTTTGTTGAATTTGGGCCAGTGCCAGTGGGCGGTCACTTGGGCAGTGTAGTTGATTAAGGAAACTGACTTGCTGTCCTAAGATGGCATCTGTATTCTGCCCCTTTACTCCCCCAAAAAAATGTGGTGATGTTGTTTCTCCCAAATGTCAGTACTCCACCCTTTCTTCTATTTTTTGGGGGCTGACGGGAGCCCGGAAGCCTCTGACTTTGAAGGCACATCTTAAGGTGGGTCTCTTTTCAAAAAGAAAGTACTGTTCTTCATTTAGGGGCAAGTTCACTTTTTTTCTATAGCCATCTTTTTTTTCGTTCACACCCCCCAGCATTCCAGTGCATTATTTTAAGAAATTGGAGTTGTCTATTCCCCATGCCTCCCGGCTCCACAGGGCAAATGAGAAGGAATCCAGTAGCTGGGATTGGGCCCTTTTAGGTGGGCCCCGGGACTGCACCTGCTGAGTGTCCGTCACAGGGGGAGACCATTTTTTTAAATACATAGACATTTTCATAGGGTTTATGCGTGGTAAACCCGATTGCTTTGTGCCTCTTGGGTGGTTCCTGATCCCCTTTATTGCTAGGAAGACTGTGGTCTAACTGAGGATAAAAATTGTAAAAGAAGAGGGGGATAAGAAAGAAAAAAAATGCCCTCCCAAGAGAGAGGAGGGCTGCCATTTAACCCAAATTGGGGATGGGTTGGTTTCAGCCAGAGTTTTTACTGCCGGGGGTTCGGTGTCACCTTGAGGCCCCATCCGCTCCCTGCCTTTTTTCTGGCCTTTTACCCCAGTCTGTTTGGCTTGGGTTTGACCCCCAGGAGTTGACTCCCGCGACATAGCCGAAGGGTTACCAAGGCAGCAAACCCCCCAACCACGATAAGGTAGGCAAACTGGGGTGGCTGACGAGCTGATGGCTGAAGATAGAATCAGTCGCTAACGTGAAAGGGACTTCGGTCTGCTACGGGGTATCATGTACTAGCGCCAGAACCCGTCATAGCAAAGACTCTGTTCAGCGGTACCAACGGTTATTGGTTACTAAACTGACGTCATTGCACTCCGGCAGACCCATAGGTGTTCAGTCTCCCCCAACAGATATCAAAGAGTATGCATACTGATGGTTTCTGTGGCTCGCTGATTAAACACACTTCTCTCTGCCTCTCAGGCATCCAGTTCGACTTGAACAACGGTAACTCCAAACTGCTTAAATCTGCTTGATCGATTCAACATCGATTTTAGTGTCCTCATCCAACAGAGAGTCTCGAAGAGACCGAAGAATATCCCCTTATCCATCTTCAACTCCCCAAAATCGATGCTGTTGATGCAAGCCTGTCCGCTCTCTCATTACCGTAAACACCCGCATGCCCAGGACAGTATATCCCCGTAAGCCGCTGGAGGTTAGAAACTTCTATAGACGACATCCACTCATACCGAAACCTGCCCTTCTGATCTTGTGAAGCACGACTGAGAGTCAGATACAACAACTGCCCCAGTAAATGAAGTCCCAGAAACCAATGAGGCAGCAGTAATGGCCTCAACCTCCATCCTCATACTAGAAGTAGTTGTCCTGTATGCCCCACTTCGCCTGCAACAACCCTACCATGCGCATTAGCCAAGAAACCCAGCCGGATTTCTCACCACGTTGAACCGACCCATCGGTATATACAACAACATCATCATCCCTTGCATTATCTTCTATCAGCTGCTTAACTGCGAGATCAGCCTTCATGTTGCCCCAATCTCTACATTCTCTTCCAAGAGTAATGATAACGTTGAGATAGTTCATCATGCTACCATCTGTTGGGATCCATTCTTCCCTTTTTGGTAGAGTCGCAACCGTAGTCACCTGACCAATTGTTCTCTCAGCCTGGGCCATCCACGATATGCCACGCTTGATTCTCGTACCCTTAACATCATTAGTGTTCTTGTTAAGTGGATGTCTCTTATCCGAAGTAACCCGCATATATGCCTTGGTTTGGGCGATTGCATGACGGGAGCGTAGTGACAGAAGGCCAACTATATATCTCATCTTCACAATGGAGGTATTTTTAGTGCAGCCCAGAACTATACGCATACCTTCATTCTGAACCCCTTCGAGTCGTTCACATTGTGATCTTGATATCGTAAGAATTCCGAGTCCGTAATCTACCACCGACATTACCAGTCGATCGAACAAAATGGCAAGTAGTCTCTGCTCAAGGTGTGCGCCACCATAACTTTGAGAGCCGCAAGACCACGCTTGCACCGTTGTATCGTCTGTTCAATATGGTTGTTTGAAAGATAGACTACGATCAAAGGTTATTCCAAGATAGCGCAGCCTTCTCTGCGCTCGATGGTATGTTCATCAAAGATTACACAGGGTAGGTCAGCCTTGACGATGTGATTATTCAACGAGCACCACAACATACACGCTTTTTCAGGATTGACCTGAGAGCGAGACTCTTACACCAACCGAGATGGTATGCAATGTTTTCTGAATGTCGTCAACCATCTTTCGTCTATCTGACCCAGTCCTATATATTAAGATATCATCTGCAAATGTCAATGTCCGACCCAATCCGGTTGGCTGAATTTTAGCTACATTTGCTGTGTAAATATTAAACAACACGGGTGATAGAGGAGAACCCTGGGGTAATCCCGGGCATATACGTGCAGGATCCGATGTCCATGTTCTTAAACGTAGTGCAACGGTTCTCTCCATTAAAGAGCAGCTATCCAGTTTACCAGCCAAGGATTAACTTTACATTTAATCAAAGAGCGCACCATTATTGAAAAATTCACCTTGTTATAAGCATCCTCCAAGTCGATGGCCACAGCAACAGTCTCTTGCTTGGATTGGAAGCCTTCATAACATCATATGCAAACGTGCCAGCATTGTCCCATGTCCCTTTCATTGGCCGGTAGCTACCCAAAGTGTCAGGAGAATGTGATCATTCTCCAAGTGACCATTACCTTTCTGGCTATGTAGTACCAACGGATGGGGATACAGCAAAGGTATGGTCGTTGTGTCTTAGGTACACGTAGGAGAAGAGGGCGAAGAAGAAAAATCGAGCAGGAGCTGAAGTAGACAGCTAAAATGTGATAGATTAGGTCACCACCAGGTTCGAATACTGTATTGGTATTGCGCCGGCGTCAAACAAAAGCGTCCCATCTTGGACAAACTTCTTTACGGTGCTGACGTGATTGCGTTACAGGAGACCAACTTAGCTACTGGTACATTCCAAGCCCCTGGATTTTATGTATTCCACAACAGAAAACATCTTGGACAGGCTATCTTTGTACGCAATAACTTGCATGCGTCTGAAGTAGATGTATCAGGATGGAATTGCGATGATTTGCAAATACATGCTGTTAGAATATAGCATCAACGCCCTCGTTATTGTCAATGTATATGCATGTAACGGAAGGGTAGATGCCTCCAGGTGGCAAGAAATATTCGAACAGGATGAAAGTTTTATCCTCTTTTGTGGTGATTTCAATGCTAGAGGACAGCAGTGGGGTAATATCATTACAAATCGAAAGGAATTGGAGGATACATTTGTCACAACAGATTTGGTGTGCCTTAATACAGGTCAAGCAACCAGGCTGGCTAAACGACCGGGCGATTCAGATGCGGCAATCGACCTAGCACTGGTTTCATCCGCCCTTGTTCCATACTGTAGATGGCATATCTTAGGATACCATGGTAGTTATTACTTCCCATGCGTTGTCTTAATCGAGAGGCGCCGATCGAGCAGAAGTCGGATTACGTCGAAAGCGTTCACGTATGATAACGCAGCTCGAGACACGATTGGTAAAATTCGACATGCCAAGACCCAAGTATCTCATCAGGTGCGGAAGAATATAACACAGCCCTGTGGTGGAATGGGGAGATTGAAACCATTTGGCACACCAAAAGAAGAACGGCTAATGCATGGCAAAAGACACAACGAGCAGCCACAGCCTTGTCGGAGCAGCCTTATCTTGGCGTTGAAAGTGGACATGCTTGAGAAAATGGCACTTTTTAAGATTTGTGCTAACCAATCAAAGTCAGCTGGTGGGAATAATTTTGTACACAAATGTTTTCCGATAGCTCCCTCCAGAAATATTGGCGGTTTCACCAGGTATGAACACAGACGTATCATACCAGATTTTCAAGATCACGATCTGGTGTAGCGGAAAACTGACGAAGATAAAGGAATGGCCTTTCTGAATCATGTTATTGAACAGACGAATCGTAATGATAGGAAGAAGACTCAATATAATTTCGCTGTTATCGGAGCAATGCGTAGCCACGGAGGGGAATGACGATCTTGAATTCACGAGTGATGAAATACGTGCAATGCTTAAGAGATCACAAAATACTGCACCAGGCCCCGATGGTATCCAATACAGTGACATAAGCAGGATATCGGACGAAGACATGAATGAGCTTAGTAAAGAATTCACACTACTTTAAAGATGGCGAGATCAGGGAGGAATGGCTTAACAGTTACTTAATACCTCTGGCACAAAGTAACAAAAATCACAAACACATAAGCGGTTGTTGAATAATTGCAATGCAGAACACAGTGAGAAAGCTTCTGGAAATGTTAGTGGCATACAGACTCGAGCGAGATTTGGAGGAACGTCACATGTTTCTTCCACCCTCGGTGGATACAGGCGGAATAAAAGAACTTGATGTAATGCATCGATCTTTGCATATGACGTCTTTGAAGGTTTCCAGGCTGGTTTGGAGACATGTGCTGTTGTACTAGATCTCGAGGATGCCTACAACAAAGTTCCAATCACATACCTTATACATATGCTCACGCTACTCAATATCGATACATTGCTCATAAGATGGATTGCAAGGACCCTGTTTGAGAGAAAAGTGGCACTCAGATGTGGTAATTGGTACTCTGTGCTGACAAAAAATTCACCGGGCCTACTACAGGGGTCCCCACTATCTCCTATACTATTCAATGTATTCACAATAATGATTACGAAGCAGCAATTATCTGGCAGGGGAAAACACTGTCATTTCCAAACAATCAAGGTGTACAGACAGGGAAAAAAAAAAGGGAAAAAATTGCTTATAACCTACGGGAAAGGCTGGACCGCATCATGGCCTGGTGCGATGTCTCGGGTGTAACGTTTAAACCTTAAAAGCTGTGCTATAATGGTTCTCAAAAAAGAATCATTGAAAATTCCCGGCCCAAAATGCCCTATAGATGGCCCTTAACTCCTCGACCAGCATCTAGGTTATTTGGATTTTTGACCCCCAATCTATGCTTTGGGAATATCGACCAATTTTTTGCCAAGGCTCCCTTTTTTTCCCGCACTGAGAATCATGGTGGCTGATAACGTTGAGAAACGCTTTCTTGTGCTCCCTGCCAAGGCATTGTTCTGTCATGTAAAAAAATATCATCCTCCCCTAAAAATTAGTCCAAAACAAACGCGAATTGGAAGAATTCAAAAAAGAGGCTATGCGCATCATTCGGGGGATACCAAAATTCCCCGGGGGTGTCAATGCGTTCCCTTGCCCCTACCACTTTGCTAACAGAAATAAAACTTGGGGGTTCCCTTTCTATCAAAAAATAAAGCAAAAAAGGGCATCCTCCCATGAAAACTCTTGGGGAGAAAGGGTCAAAGACTCAAAAAAGGCAGACCCTTGGCTGGAGTCAGGGGGGAAGATACGCTTAGGAAAAAAATTGGACCCTTTGGGTTGAACCAGGAGAAATGGTTGCTGTGCCCCTTTCAATTTCAACTGCTTTCACAGTTTTAAAATCAAATTAAGAAAAAACTGCGAAAAAAAATAATCTATCTCTGCAAAACGTGGGGGTGGGGCTCTCTTGAATAAAAACATCAATGATACAGATGTGGTTTTTTACCCCGATTTTTAAAAGTCTTTCCCAAACAACGCTGTTCGTGGGCCACCTTTTCCAACATCCCCAGCCTCTCAGCACTCTCAGCACTCTCAGGGGGAAATATAATAAGAGGGCCATGGGGGCCTGGCAAAAACCAAAAATGGTTTGACAATGGGGGTGGGCGGTCGGGGCCCGGTAAAATGGTTTGGCATCCCACAACCTCTCGTGTTTTCATACCCCCAAAAAACCCATTAGCATATTCGTAAAGTCGAATCAGGAATGATAGGGCCAAAAAAGGGGTATAAGGGATGGGGACAGAAAATAAACCAAAAAAATCACCTTCATTTATGTCCCCGGGGGAGCTGGGTTGGGGGTAATTTAAAAGAGCCCCCTGGGTTGACTGGCGGGTGCAATTCGGGGCTGCCCTGGATTCGAAATGACATTCGTTCAATGGAAAAGTCTTTCCGAACAGAGGGGTTTTAGGTCTGTAGATCCCACTCGCTGACTTTTGATTGAAGAGATGGGGGTCAATATTGGTGCAGCCGAAAAAAACGACATACTAAATATGCAAAAATTGATTAATCAACATCGACCCCCGGCGTGTTGGGGCCCCTGGAACCGCTGGATTTTCTGAAGGGGGAGATCGGAGCCACCCCTTGGGCATTCCGGAAATCTATGATAAAAAATCCCCATCCCAACTTAAAAAACTTTTTTTCAATATTTTCCTTTCTTGGGAAAACTAAATGGAAAGGGGAAATTTCTTGACGGGAGGCGGTTTTTTAATTCGGTGCGTTGAGTCAAACCAACTATTAACCGGGGCCTTCGGACTTCATAATTCAGTAAAATTGTAAAATCAAAAACCACAACTACACCCTCAACCCCATTCCGGGAATGGTCTACCCTATGAAAGAATTCATTTTAAAAAACAACACAAAATGCTAAATTGAAGTTATATTATCAACAAGTTAAGTTTAGCAATAAGGAATATCAATATTATGAATATTTTCCCAATAAAAAACCATAACTCCACAGGGTGAGTAAAATTACAAAACCCCGTAAATTTCAAAGTACTGTAGTTTTTCAAATTACAAAAACAATGACAAAATACAGCAACGTTTTTGACCAACAAAGGGGCCTTTTTCAAGGGAAACGAACAAACAGGGTGAAAATTAAAATGAAACACAAATGGGAAAATACAAACGTATCTAAGGAAAATCGGGGGAAAAACGAATAACGAAATAAATGTAACACAAAAAAAACACATAAAAACTAGAAATAGAAAAAGGGGAAAAAAACAATGAAAAAAACTTTTTTAAATATATAACTTGAATACATAACCTTTTACCCATATAGATTACAAAGCATGGGGAAAGCCCAAACATAAAAATTAATACGTTGAGCCCGCGTGGTATGATTTTTTTACAAAAAAACAACCGATTCTCCAGAGCAAATCGGCTGC
>JADZMA010002865.1:0-10842 GCA_020796225.1 Arion vulgaris
GTTGAAAAACTGGTGGTCGTACGTTACAAACATGGGTGGTCGTACGTTGATATACAAGATGACCATACAGTTGATATACATAGATGATCATATGGTTGATATACATAGATGATCATATTGAAAATATAAATGATGACCATACAGTTGATACACATAGATGACCATACGTTGACAAACATAGATGACCATACAGTTGATAAACATAGATGACCATACAGTTGATAAACATAGATGGTCATACAGTTGATATACATAGATGACCATACAGTTGATACTCATAGATGACCATCAGTTGATAAACATAGATGACCATACAGTTGATATACATAGATGACCATACAGTTGATATACATAGATGGCCATACAGTTGATATACATGGATGACCATACAGTTGATAAACATAGATGACCATACGTTGATATCATAGATGGCCATACAGTTGATATACATGGATGACCATACAGTTGATAAACATAGATGACCATACAGTTGATATACATAAATGACCATACAGTTGATAAACATAGATGACCATACAGTTGATAAACATAGATGACCATACAGTTGATATACATAGATGGCCATACAGTTGATAAACATAGATGACCATACAGTTGATAAACATAGATGACCATACAGTTGATATACATAGATGGCCATACAGTTGATATACATAGATGGCCATACAGTTGAAATACATAGATGACCATTTCTCCATTCGGTATTGACATTCCATGGGAACAGAATAAGAAAGAAGTAACTAAATAACGAACTGAAGACTAGTCGGTACTAGACTGAGAGAACAAATAGCTAATAGTATTGGCTAGAGTTTTCTCTGACCAATCTATGTGCTCAGGGAAAGTAGAGCGGTTTAAGTCAGTAAGTGAAATACTGATGGCTAGACGTGGACTAGTGTAGAAGATCAAGAACTGATAGAATTGGGTAGTGATGCCTCTGGGCACTTCCAAATCAGTTACAAGAAGAGTGACTAAGTAAGTGAAGGACTGAGGTTTAGACTGAGGACAGGTATAAAAAAAAAAATAGCGGATACAATGATAAGACGTTGTCTATAGTCCATCTCTAAACTCCATTGTATAAGACAGGATTCTCAAACTGAGACTTCCTTGGAAGGCGTGAGGCAGTATCAGGTGTGAATTTTTATGAAAATTTTGTGGATTTTGTGTTTTAATAAGTTTTTATACTAGCTTATTTTTCTAGTTAGAATGTGGGTTTTTTTTCCATCTGATCTGTAGGTTTTTCACAATTTTTTTCACAAAGTAATGAAGACCATCATTAATTTTAACTCGTGTTAACGTTTTGCTCAAATTTTTTTTTTTTTTAAATATGTTTCTAGTGCTGACTTCTTTGAGACTAGCTTGTTTGATTCTGATCATCTAGCTAAACTCTAGACTCTGAATCAAATTTGCTTCCTTCTGGGTTTCTCAATTCTCTGTATTTTTCTGTCAACTAGTTTCTACGAGACAGTTTGACAAATATATTTCTCGTTGTTAAGTCTGCTTCTCCAAATCTGGATAGTCAATCTCTCTCTCTCTCTCTCTTTCTCTCTCTCTCTCTCTGTCTGTCTCTCTCTCTGTCTCTCTCTCTCTTTCTCTCTCTTTCTCTCTCTCTGCCTCTCTCTCTCTGCCTCTCTCTCTCTCTCTCTCTCTCTCTCTCTCTCTCTCTGCCTCTCTCTCTTGCCTCTCTCTGCCTCTCTCTCTGCCTCTCTCTCTGCCTCTCTCTCTGCCTCTCTCTCTGTCTCTCTCTCTGTCTCTCTCTCTGTCTCTCTCTCTCTGCCTCTCTCTCTGCCTCTCTCTCTTTCTCTCTCTCTCTCTGCCTCTCTCTCTCTGCCTCTCTCTCTTCCTCTCTCTCTCTGCCTCTCTCTCTCTCTCTCTCTCTCTCTCTCTCTCTGCCTCTCTCTCTTTCTATCTCTGATGTTCTGTAACTATATTTGTCCTTACGTTTTTTAAAAACTCTCTGAAATCTCTACATACTGGTCAAGATTCTATTACTTTCTCTGGGTTCTCACGACTAAATTCAACATCTGTCCCATGTGGAATGACCAATCGTACTTCGTCTACGACATTACTCTGTCACTGTCTTTCAATATCATTCCCAAATCCCATCTCTTTAATCTGTCAATAACCATGGACAACAATATTTCTTGACATGCTACTGTAATTTGACATGTCCCTTGAGCACTTAGTCAGCTGGATAACAACTCAAGTATAACCTATTTTAACTGTTTTGATTGAGAATCCCATTCCAAATTTTTTTTCTTGTGCAGTGAAACATCTATTGTAATATAATATGTGGGACTTATACGGCATAGAAAACTAAGAGACATTAACTCTGTTACACATATAGATAGATAAATAGATAGATAAATAGATAGCTAGATAGATAAATAGATAGCTAGATAGATAGATAAACAGACAGACAGACAGGCAGGCAGACAGACAAAACAAACAGACAGACAGATATACAGATAGACAGATTCAGATATACAAAATAGCAGACAGACAGACAGACAGATAGATGATAGATAAATAGATAGATAGATAGACGACAGACAGACAGACAAAACAGACAGACAGACAGACAGACAGACAGACAGGCGAGCAGGCGAGCAGGCAGACAGACGGCAGATATACAGACGACATACAGATAGACGACAGATGACAGATGACAGACAGACGAGCAGATATACAGACGACAGATAAAACAGATAGACAGATGACAGATAGACAGATAGACAGATAGATAAAATAGATGACAGACAGACAGACAGACAGGCGAGCAGGCAGGCAGGCAGACAGACGGGGCGATATCAGACAGACAGACAGATAGCAGACAATGACAGATGGCAGACAGGCAGATATACAGACGACAGACAGATAGACAGATAGACAGATGCAGATAGACAGATAGATAGATAGATAGATAAGATAGATAGATAGATAGATAGATAGATAAGATAGATAGATAGATAGATAGAAGAAGATAGATAAAATAGATAGATAGATAGAAGAAGATAGATAGATAGATAGATAGATAGATAGATAGATAGATAGATAGATGATAGATAGATAGATAGATAGATAGATAGATAGATAGATAGATAGATAAATAGATAGATAGAGGTATCAGAGGTTAGTTTAAAAAGAAAAAAGAAACAAATGAAATAACTAACTAGAAAAGGTGAAAACCTTTATCTTCTATTAACTGGACAGCTAAACATTCATCGACCCAATTCTATCACACTTATCCTCATTTCTACATCATGGCCACCACTTGACCCTACACTTCCCGCATCCTCAAAGTGGCCTTACTATAATAACCTTCTTGTGATTCCGCACATCAGATGATAAAGTCTGAGTTTTGCTTTGCCACATGCATCTGAGATCTTAGTTAGGTCTCTACTAAGTGCATTTCTCTCTTTTCCCTAGGCTGGACTAAAACGCTTCATTTCCTGGATAGTAATGGTGTCTTTGTTCTCGGATTCAACCCATTATGTTGGTTCAAAACTCGCAACACACTACCCACCTAACATGTAAACATTGCTTGAAATGGATGATCATGGACGTTTCCCCTAACGCTCAAGCGTTTCCATTATCAGATAAAGGTGAAAGTTCACTAGATGTTTGATATTTGGACAAATATTTAATCACAACTCAAGGCGTACAAAAATCTATGGTTGAAATTGGGTGAACAATTAAAGAAGAATAGGATCACTTCCCGGGTAGGATTGTTCCAGATGTTCTCATTCCTCCTGCTAGAATAATAGAAATAAAATATAGCTAAAAAAGGCGACCAACTCACCCCATCAATGTCAAATGATCTTTTATTTACTATGATTGGCTCAATATTTGTTCACATTCTATGCTAGACGGATTTGGTTAGAATAATTTTTTTGGTTTGTAATATCTACAAATAACATCTGCACATTTTCTATACTTTCACTATTGACAATTTCTGTTGTGGCACATTTGCCATACTTGTCCTATTGACACTTCTATAGTACAATTTGCTATCTTTCAACTATTGAACTTCTATATAGCATTTGCTATACTTTCAACTATTGACAACTTCTATGTCAACACATTGCTATACTTGTCAACTATTGACAACTTCTATAGACACATTTCTATCTTTCAACTATTGACACTTCTGTACCTTTTTTGCCATACTTGTCAATAAATTTACTTCTATATACAACTTCTTGGTAGCACATTTGCCATCTTGTCAACTATTAAACTTCTGTAGTAAAATTTTTATACTTTTCCTATTGACAACCCTTCTAGGGACATTTGCTATGCTTGTCAACTATTGTCAACTTCTTTTTGCTTTGTATACTTGTCACTATGACAACTTTAGTACATATTTGCTATACTTGTCCTTTGACACTTCTTGAGCACATTTTCATCTTGTCCTAATTTACAACTTAGTCAACTTCTTTGGGAGCACTTTGCCATCTGCCCCTATTGACACTTCTATGGCCACTTTGCCATCTTGTCGCTATTGACTCTATATCAACTCTATGGGAGCACATTTGCCGCTTGTCAACTATTGACCTTCTGTGGCGCACATTTGCCATACTTGTCAACTATTGACAAATCTATTACAACTTCTTGGTAGCACATTTGCCTTGTCAATATTGGCTTCTATGGCAAACTCTGGTAGCACATTTGCCATTTCAACTATTGACCTTCTATGGACACATTTGCCATCTTGTCAGCTATTGACAACTTCTATAGTCAAAATTCTATGGTAGCCCTTTGCTTTTACTTGTCAACTATTACAACTCTTAGTACAACTTTCTGGTATTTTTGCCATACTTGTCAACTATTTACCTTCTGTATGGTTTTTATTACCATGAGAATGTAATTTTTCCCATGTTGTTGTTTTTGTAATAAGTTCTATATTTCGATCTCATTTTACAGAAGAATGCTGACAATCCTATGGAACGAAGAAACAAATGATGAGGTTTTAAGAGGCATGCACACAAAAACCCGATCAAAGTATAAGAATCAGTCAATAACTATTTTTGGGCATATAATGTTAAGATGAGGTTAGAACGTTGGTGACAACAGATAAATACAGCGAAGGGTAATCAGTGAAAACTGAGGGAAAGGTGTTGGATGGTCTGACAAAGATCGACGTCAGATCTGATTAAATCAACAAGATATATATATATATATATATATATATATATATATATATATATATATATATATATATATATATATAGAGAGAGAGAGAGAAGAGAATGTTGAAATATGATCGCCTATGGTGGCAAGCATGGTGCTTGATTGATTGATTGATTGATTGATTGATTGATTGACGTTGAAATGTGAACAGATAAAGCAATGGTTTGTGCTAATAAATAGACAAACTATACAATATTATTATAAACTTGTATGAAATTTGTATGTTGAATAGAGCATTTGTGTTGGCTTTATAACTCATAGGTCAACATTAACCAGATCAAACACAAAACCAGATGAATCGTGTTAAAATAGCAACCTATAACTGTAATTTTGTTTGACAGTTTTACAATTTATTTTTAGTACGATAAACAAAAACGGTAAAGGAATAATAATCGCGTTTAGTGAAATATGAAAAAAAATGTAACAATGCAGCTCTGAATGTTAGAAATCTTAAGCAGATCTTGCAGAAACATGAGAAATGTAATATTGCAACTCTGAATGTTAGAGAAATCTGAAACAGATCTTGTGAAACATGAGAAATGTAATATTGCAACTCTGAATGTTAGAGAAATCTGAAACAGATCTTGTGAAACATGAAATGTAATGTGCAACTCTGAATGTTAGAGAAATCTGAAACAAGTTCCAAGCAGCGTGATGTATAATTATAAAAACATCGTCAGCAGTTTCAAAAAATGCGAAACTGTTTTGGTTATATTTAATTATTGAAACTTGAAGGAGATCTGTGTCGCGTAGTAACTAGAAGAGCATCACGAAATAGTCTCCGTATCTCCGTATCTAGTCGTCCATATGTAATTGGTTTTTTTTAATTCGTCACTCCTGATGTTTGTTTGCTTGATAAAGGCCTTGTTGGTCGAAACGTTGCTGAATATTGTCATTGTTTTTGTAATTTGTAAAACTCAGTACTTTGTGATTACGTGTTTTGCGAAATAGTCACAGTACAAAACAAACATTGGCTGTAGACCAAGCTGATTAGTAATATTTTTTTGCTGCCTTTCAAGATCACTAATTGTTTAGTCCATCTATAATCAAATTATTTTTTTTTTTAAATACATTAAAAAAACTTGTAGTAATTCAAAACAAAATAACATGAAACTCAAGAACTTAAGAAAGAAACAAAATTTATATAATGCTTCTAGCTAATTATTATAAATGTCAACAGGAAATAAAAAGTAGAATCTATTTTCTTTATGAAACTAATCACATTTTCTAAATATGCTTTTAATTTCTGTTAAATAAAATAAAAATGTCAGGCTTTAAATTTAATGTCAGATGACAAGTCAGCAACATGAAACAATCTAGTAATGAAGAATGGAATACTTTTAGATGAAATATTTCCAATGAAACATTTTTTTTATGTACAAAAATGTGAGTCTACGTGTCGACAGATTAAAATTCTAGAAATGTTCTAAATGTCAAGAAATTATAAAATAATGTGTGTGTTCTAGAATTATCTAATCTCTGTTAAATGCTTTTCGTAGGCGAAGTTTATTTGTTTGTTATGTACAGGATTAAAGGTTATTTAAGACAAGGCACGCTCTTTCAATCTAACAACGAGTCTTTTGTTATATCAGAGCAGTATATAGTCTTTTTTCGTCTTTATCTTATCTTCTTATCTTATCTTAACCACATTTGCCGTGAAGCGTCGTGGGAGAGTTAGTTTCTATCTTGTGCCAGGTGTGTTGTCAGTCCATGCTTTCGCAGAGACTCTGAGATATTATCTATCCATCGTGTTCTTGGCCTGCCTCGTGCTCTGCGCCCTGAATGTCGATTATTATAGGCACGTGATGGTAAGTAAATGTGATTCCATTCTCATTAAATGGCCGAACCACTTGAATCTTTGCTTCTCGATGTAGTGTATGCATGGTATAGTACCAACGATGCTTCTGATTTTCGTCTTTATAGACGGTCAATTTACAAGTGTTTTATTGTGACAACTTCTGAGTTTACGTTTGTCTCTATCACCTTTCAAAATATTCTGCAATTTTGCGCAGTGTTGTTTCCCACATAACTCGGTCATCAGCTATTTTTTCCCATTTGTTGGGACCAAGAGAACAGTTCTTCATTGAGGCCTGTGCAGACATCCTTATATCTGAACATTGGTATGCTTTGGTGTCTCTTCCCTTCCGAAAGTTCACAGAACAAAACTATATCCTAGCATGTAGACGAATAAACATATCAAATTAAGATTGAACACCTTGCAGAGAATCCATTATTACATAATATACGTGGCAGCTCGTCATTAAGGGCAAGTGAGGGCCATCTTCCACCAAAAATAATGTGTAACGTGTATTTGTTTTATGAATTAAATATACTAACCCAAAATCATGATTTTCCACAAATGTTTATTGGCTCACCAATAAAAATGATCCTACCGCCACTGATAATATATATGTAAAGTAAATAAAAAAAGCTTTTTAAATAGATTCTGTTTGATCGGAAATGGGAAGATAGATTTTGTATTTAGAATAGCGTTTTCATTTGTTATATTCAGAATTCATTGATCATTAAATTATATTGATCTAATTCTATTGTTATAATAATGACTTACTTCATTCTCTCCGCTCATCGTGGAGCATAGGGTCTCAACAGTTGTTCGCCACTTTTCCCGGACTGTTTTCTGTATGACCCCACCTCCCGCCCAGAATAGTCGAGCACCGTTCAGTTCCTCAAGAAGACTTCTCTCTAGGTCTGGTTAGGATGTCCACTCCTCCGTTTTCCTTGCGGGTTTCGTTCAAGTGGTTGTCTAGTGACGTTCAACTGTGTCTTCCGTAGGTTATGTCCGACCCACCGCCATTTTCTCCTCTCACATGTGTATCGTAGGTTGTTGGAATAATTATATCAGTATTAATTAAAAAATCTCTCTATAGATGGGATCTGTCAGCGCTGACATTATATTGCAGTATAACTTAGTAGAGGTGGTATTGTAAAGTATAACTTAGTAGAATGGTATTGTAAAGTATAACTTAGTATAGGTGGTATTGTAAAGTATAACTTAGTAGAGGTGGTATTGTAAAGTATAACTTAGTAGAGGTGGTATTGTAAAGTATAACTTAGTATAGATGGTATTGTAAAGTATAACTTAGTAGAGGTGGTATTGTAAAGTATAACTTAGTAGAGTTGGTATTGTAAAGTACAATAGTAAGATGGTATTGTAAAGTAGTAACAGTAGAGTTGGTATTGTAAAGTATAAGTTTCTTTTTGTTTTAAATTCTCATCAATAGCTCATCTATAAAATGTTTGTCATTATTGGATAATATGCATGCAGCATGTGATTGGATAATATGCATGCACCATGTGATTGGATAATATACATGCACCCTGTGATTGGATAATATACACGCACCATCTGTGATTGGATAATATACATGCACTCAATATTTTTGGATAATAAACACGCGCCATCTGTGATTAGACATGGCATCACTCCATGTGATTGGATAATATCATGCATCCTACGTGATTGACAAGATCGACTAGACTTGACAATAAAGAATCAACAGTGCAGCTTTAGAACCTGACATCCATCGCAAGAACTCATTGGCTCAAACGTCAAATCCTCTAATGTTCAATAAAATATTATACATTTCTCAAGACAACATAAGAAAAAAATAAACAAACAAACAAAATGAAGTAAAGCGACAAACTGTTTGTAATCGCTTTATTTATTCACTAACTACTAGATGTAGATATCTCATAGCTTGAGCAACTTTCTTTTTCTTCTTCTCAGTTTTCTTGACGTAAAAAAAAAAAAAAATGTTTTCTTGATGAATTTAGTTCTTTGTGTAGTTTCCCATTTTTTAAATATTCTATGGGGGTCTCAATGGCGAAGTGGTTAAGACATTTGCTGGTCGTTCTAAAGATTGTGAGTTCGAATCCGGACCGAATTACATGTGCAATTTTTCAATGAGATCCCTATGACTGTTGCTCGAGCTACGGTGTTCGTGTTGTCGTACATCTCGACGTGGTGTGTCATTTCTGCCGATAGGGGTGGAGCCATATGGGAAAACCCGGTGCAATGAAGTCAATCCTTCGCCCGTAGACCCTTTTTTTGTTATCTGCTGTAAACAACAATTTTAGTTTTGATGTAAAACTACTATAGAAACATAGAATCAACAGTCTTCTCAATACCTCTAGAACAAGATAAACAGGCAGGATTATGTTCAATACATCTTCTAGAACAAGATAAACAGGCAGGATTATGTTCAATACATCTTCTAGAACAAGATAAACAGGCAGGATTATGTTCAATACATCTTCTAGAACAAGATAAACAGGCAGGATTATGTTTAATACACCTTCTAGAACAAGATAAACAGGCAGGATTACGTTCAATACATCTTCTAGAACAAGATAAACAGGCAGGATTATGTTCAATACACCCTCTAGAACAAAATAAACAGGCAGGATTATGTTCAATATTGAAGAAACTGTGAACATAGAACATATAATCTTCTTCTTCTTCTTCTCGTTCCTTGTTGTTCAATGTCTACACAACGAGTCAGTTCTCTATCGAACAGCGTTTCCCAAAGTGAAAGACTTGCCTGAGCGCTGAAGCCTTCCAGAGGGCGATAGTGAGTTCAGAAGCATTTGGGGTTGTTTTCCGTGATTTTGCGATTGAATAACCATTAACAATTTGAATTTTGCATTTAATTATCTTATGCTCATCTAACGATCATTTATCATCAATGTTCTATTTCATGTATATAATCATTTGAAAATTGACCATCTATGACAGAAATATATATCAATTTTTATGTCAAAGTGAAAATAGAGCATGTATATATATATATAGGGGAGGGAGGGAGGAGGGGAGGGGAGGGGGGAAGGAAGGGTGTTATCAAACTGTAATAATGGAGAGGAGCGTTACAAATTTGTAATATGTAAAGTGGGCGGTGTGTCGATAAAGTTTGAGAATCTATCATCTAGAACATGTTTGACCTTTTTTGTGCCATGCCCACCAAAGCCTTTCAAAAATTCATGCACTCCCCCTCTTCTTATGTAAACATACACACAATTTTTTTTAATTGAATTGTTCACTGAAAAACTTAAATGATAGGTTTATGAAGAAATCACTAGGAAATTGTTGAGGAAACACAGTAAGTAAATTTCAAAACATATAGAGAACAGAAATTCAAGTACAGTATCATTTTAATGATAAATTTTTCCATATTATTTTAATTATTAATAATTATTTATTACTTACACTTAGTGAGATCCTTGCGATTGATGCATGCTGCAAAGAGATTTTATGTTAGATTCTACTTTAGTTAGCGTCAGCCTCAAGTCTCTTCGTGTCATACATCCAGCCGATTTCTTTTTTTTTTAAAGCAAATCAGTTATGGCACTAAATCCACATTCAGCTAAATATGAAGATGGAAACGTAATAACAGTTTTCTTGCACATTCTTGAATTGTATATTTGATTTATGTCTCCTCACAAAGCCATGCCGTCGGCCCTTTTATATTAAATGAAGTTTTAACTGACTCATCATTGCTGCGAGTTCTTCTTGATACTGCATATTTGAAATATCAGACGTCCACTAACATTGACTGCAATCACTTTGTTTCAAATCAGAAAATCTTTCTTTTAAATCAGCCGATATAATTTTCAGAT
>JADZMA010002866.1:0-10833 GCA_020796225.1 Arion vulgaris
TTTATTTAGAGTGCCCAAATTCTATGTTTTAGAACAATATTTCATGCCCACTTGCATTTATTTTAAACTAAGTTTCGCCAAAAAACTACTGAACGAACAGGATTTGAATTTTAGAGTAAAATTTAATTGTTTTTTTTGTTCAAGTTTTCTTTTCTTTATTGAACGGGCCACAAGAACACTCCATAAAAAAAAGAAAAAAAATTTACGTTGTTAATGATCAGTGTGACCCCCCAAATTAATCCGAAATTGAGTAAACATGACCTTGGCCCTAACCTCAAAAAAAAAAAAAGGGGGAAATTATTACCCACCTCCCAAATTTGGGTTCCTTGTTTTGACTAGTGACAACTTGCTCCGGGGGGGGCCCCCCCCAAAGCGGGGGGCCCGAGCATTTTATTTTGCTCTATGCTAACCCGGGCTCTGGTGGTATGGTAATGTTGTTGATGTTGTACCTTTTCCATTTTTTATTATATTATCCACCATTGGTATTCCACGATTGAAAGGGGTTATTTATTATTCCCCTTGTTGTACCATATTCCTTTCCCCGAACTCAATTTTAGTTTCCTTTTTTTGGATTCTTTTATTTTTGGGTTTATTTGATGATTATTTAGTTGTTGTGGGTAGATGTTAATGATAAATCACACCAATGTAAAATGATACAAACCCCATTTTTCAGTCCATACCTTTTTTTTTTGGATGTTAAATAAAAAACATGAAACCACTTATCTGGTATTTTATCTTTTTCCCTTTTTCTAGCAACTTTAAAAAATTCAATTTTACTACACAAAGGCATGTTCAGTTATGTTTCTTGGAAAAGTGCAACACATAGTCTCAACTATTAAAATATAATTATACTACACTAACTATCTGGTTCTGCCTTCCTCCGCTGCCAACTGGGGCGACTATGACAGCTCACTTGCCCCTTTCCCTTGCGCTTCCCTTTCGTAACCTATGCACTACCTGGCCTACCCCTAATACCATGTGCAACGTGTCACTACACTATTTTATCCTTGCGCTATCCTACGTGTTACCCTATGCCTATCCTCGGCGCTATCCTATGTGTTACCCTATGCCCATCCTCGCCCTATCATATAGCTATCCCCTGCCCACTCCTATGAACTATCCTGTACGCTATCCTTGCCTAATCTTTTGTACTAACATATGTGCAACCCTATGCGCTACCCTATTGCTACCCCATACACTATCAAATGCGATATTCTATACACTATCAAATGCACTAATCTTTGCGCAACCTGGCTGCCATGTGCGGGTAAGTGTGTGCTACTCTGTGCGCTACCCCGTGCCTATCCATGCGCTACCTGTTGGGTGGAAATCGTCATCCTATGCGATATTCGGGAAAAGCTACCCTATGCCCCCCCAGTGGCCATCCTATGGGGCCATCCTTTTGAAGTAACCTATGCACTACCTGGCGCTACAATATGCGCTACCTTGTGGGTATACTATGCGCTACCCTTGCGTATTCTAAGTGCTACTTCGAAACAATACCCGACGCTACCCTACCGCTCCTTAATGCACTACGCTGCGCTACCCTATGCACAATCATATGAGCTATCGTATGCTCTATCCTATGCTATCATAATGCTATCTTATGCGCTATCCTATGCGCTATCTATGCCTTATCTATGCGCTTTATCTGTAATGGCAATGTATGCGCTATCCTATGCGCTTTATCCTGTATTAATATCTTATGCGCTATCCTATGCGCTATCCTATGCGCTTATCTATAATATCTTGTAAGCTATCCTATACTATCTATGCACTATCTATGCTTTATCTTATGCTATCTTATGTATATCCTATACGCTACCTATGCCACTATCCAATGCGGTATCCCTTAATAACAACTCTATACCTTTATCTTATGTATCCTATGCCTTTATCTATGCGATATCTTACGCTATCTATGCGCTACCCTATGCACTATCCTATGCGCTGCCATGCGCCTACCCATACCGGCTATCCATGTGCACAGCACAATTCCGTACACTGTTCATACCTCCTTGAGGCTACCTAAGTTGCTGCCCATGCTGTCCTGTGCAGTAATAACTAGAAGCGCTACCTATCTTTCTGTCAAACGCTACACTGTGTGTTATCCTATGCGCTACCTATGCGCTTATCTGTGCACTTTATTATTTTGTGCTATCTTATGCGCTATCTATGCTGTATCCTGTAATGCTATCTTATGCGTTTATCCTATATGTCTTTTAATCTTATAATGTGTCCTGTGCGCTAATATGCTACCTATGCACTATCCTGTGCTACCCATGCGCTACCCCATACGCTATCCCGTAACGCTATTCATGCACTGTTCCATACCACATACATCGGGCTACCTAATGTACTTTCCCCATGGCTGTCTATGCAATATCCTAAGAAGCCTTTGCCTATACACTACACCCAATAAACCTTCACACTATGTGTTATCCTATGCGCTATCCTGTGTGCTTTATCATTTGGTATATCGCATGGGTATCCATTATTAATATCTTATGCGCTATGCTATGCGCTATCCTGTGCGCTGCCTATTCGCTGCCTGTGGCTATCCTGTGCTGTCCTGTGCTATCTGTGCATTTGTCTATGCGCTATCCTGTGTTAACTTATCTTGTGCGCTAATCACCAATAGCTATCTATGGCTATCCTATGCACTATCTATGTGCTATCTTGTACTATTTTATATGCTATATGCGCTATCATATGCGGTATCATGTGCTATCCTATCGCTATCTTGGCGCTATCCTATGCGCTATCCTATGCGCTACCCTATGCACTACCCCATGCGCTGCACCCCCATACGCTATCCATGCGCTATTCCATGCTGTTCCATACACTCCCTTGAATACCTAAATTTAACACCCCATGCGCTGTCTATGCAATATCGCGCTTTACCTAATACACTACCTTAAACGCTACACTATGTGTTATCCTGTGCGCTACCCTGTGCGCCTATCTATACACACTATCATTTGTGCTATCTTATGCGCTATCCTATACTATCCTGTGTGTCTCTTATGTGCTATCCCTGCGCTATCCTATTTGCTATCCTATGCGCTGCCTATTCTCTGCCTGTACGCTGTCTGTATATCACAAGTGCTATCTTATGCGTACTATCTATACCTTTCTATGTGCTATCATTTGTGATATCTTATGCATATCTATATTTAATATCTTATGCGCTATCCTATAACTACCTAATCTACCCTATGCACATATCTATACTGCGCTGTCCTATCAATGCTATCTTATACGCTTTATCTATGCGCTATCTGTTATGCGCTATCATATGTGCTATCATATGCGCTATCATATGTGCTATCTTATGCTTTATCCTGTACGCTATCCTATGCGCTACCTATTCATGCCCGATGCGCTATCTATGCGCTATCTATGCTGTATCTATGTGTATCTTGTGCGCTGGCATCTGTGCGCTATCCTGCGCTATCCTGTATTGCTATCTTGGGCGCTATCCTATGCGCTATCCTATATAACTATCCTGCTATTATTTACGTGCTATCTTATGCGCGCTATCTATGCGCTATCCTGTAATGCTATCTTATGGTTATCCTGTATTGTATCTTATAATGTATCCTGTACTTTAATAACTTATGCGCTACCCTATGCACTATCTATGCGCTACCCCATGTATACCATATGCAACTATCCCATGCGTATTCCATGCACTTTCATTCCATACACTCCCCCTTCAGGCTACCTATTAACACCCCATGCGTATCTGTACGATATCCTAGCGCTACCTATGCCTACCTTAAACGCTACACTATGTGTTATCCTGTACGCTATCCTGTAATGCTATCATATGCGCTATCCTATGTGCTTTCCTATGTGCTATCATTTTGTGTATCTTGTGTGGCTATCCTATGTGCTATCTTATGCGTATCTGTAGCTACCCTGTTAAACGCTTATGCGGCTATCTGTGCGGCACACATCCTGTATTAACATCTTGTACGCTATCCTGTAAGCTGTCTGTGCGCTGCCTATTCGCTGCTCTGTGGCTATCTATGCTGTTCTTTATGGTAGCTGTCCTATGCGCTATCTATGTAAATATCCTGTATTAACTATCTTATGCGTATCCTGTGCGCTATCCTGTACTATCCTATGCTATCTTATGCACTATTTTATATGCTACCTATGCGCTATCCTATACGGTATCCATGTGCTATCTATCATATGTATGCGCTATCTATGCGCTATCCTATCTGCTATCCTATGCGCTATCTTATGCGCTGTCTATGCATATCTATGCGCTGCCTATTCACTATCTGTGCGCTGACCCATGCACGCTACCCCATGCAGCTATCCATGCCAGCTATTCATGCACTGTTCCATACATACCTTGGGCTACTGATATTGCTACCCCATGCGCTGTCTATGCAATATCTAGCGCTACCTATACTTTGCAATAGGCAGCTACACACTATGTGTTATCTATGCGCTATCCTATGTGCTATCATTTGTGCTATCTTATGGGCTATCCTATATATCCTGTGCTATCTTATGCTATCTATACGCTATCATATATACTCCTATATAAGCTATCATAATGTAACTATCATGTGCTATCTTATGCGCTATCCTGCGCTATCCTGTATTGCTATCTTGACAACTATCACCATGCTATCCTGTCGCTATCCTATGCGCTATCCTATGTGCTGTCTTATGCGCTATCCTATGCGCTATCCTATGTGCTATCTTATGCTTTATCCTATGCGCTATCTATGCCGCTATCATACTTATCCTATGCGCTATCTTATGCATATCATATGCGTATCTATGCATACCCTATGCACTATCTATACACACAGTTATCCCATGTGCTATCTATAGATATCTTCATACATATCTATCTTCTCTATACTATTTATGCTACCCTATGCTATATATATACCATGCGCTACCCCATACGCTATCCCATGCGCTATTCCATGCACTGTTCCATACACACTCCCCTTGAATGCCTAAGTTAACTTACCCCCATGCGCTGTCCTGTAAATAATGTGAGCGCTTCTTATATTACTACATCGGCAACTGCACTATGTGTTGTCCTGTGCGCTACCCTATGTATCTATGCACTATTGTGCTATCTTGTAAGCTATCCTATGGCTATCCTATGTGTATCTTCATACGTTCATCTATGTGTATCTTATAATGTATCCTGTGCTTCTTATGTACCCTATACCCACTTATCCTATGCGCTACCACATGCGCTACCCATACAACTATCCCATACGCTATTCCATGCACTGTTCCATACACTCCTTAGGCCACTGATATTGCTCTTTACATGCGCTTTGCTGTCTGTGCATTATCTAGAGGCGCTGCCTATGCTGCAATAGGCAGCTGCACTATGTGTTGTCCTGTGCGTATCCTGTAATTGCTGTCTTATGCGTATCTATGTGTGCTTTCCTATGTGCTATCATTTGTGTATCTTGTGCTTCCATCCTGTGGCCTTTATCTTATGCGCTATCTGTACGCTGCCTGTTCGGCTGCCTGCTATCTGTACGCTATCCTGTGTGTTTTATCTTCATGCGCTATCTGTAAACATCTGTACGCTGCCTATTCAGCTCACTCTGTGGCTATCTATGCTATCCTGGCTATCTGTATGCGCTATCCTGTGCGCTATCACTATGTGTATCTTGTGGCTATCTGTGGCTGTCACATGCTGTCACTGTGTGCCTATCTTGTACTATTTTATATGCTACCTATGCTATCCTGTGCAGTGTCCCATGTGTATCATATCATATCTTCTTTATCTGTGCTATCCTATCTGTATCTGTGGCTATCTTGTGCTATCTATGGCTATCCTGTAAGCATCTGTGATAACTATCTTATGCTGTATCTGCGCTATCCTATGCACTATCCTATGTGCTATCTTGTACTATTTTATATGCTATATATGCGTTATCCTATGCACGGTAATCCCATGTGCTTTCATCCTATCGCTATCTTGCGCTATCTATGCGCTATCCTATCTGCTATCTGCGCTATCTTGTGCGTATCCTATCGCTATCCTGTGCGCTACCTATTCACTATCTATGCGCTAATGTGCTACCCCCATATATCCATGCTTTATTCCATCTTGCTGTTCCATACACTCCACATCAGGCTACCTAATGTGCTGCCCCCATGCTGTCTATGCAATATCCTAAAGTAGCTACCTATACTTTCACCTTAAACACTTTACACTATGTGTTATCATGCGCTATCCTATGTGCTTTATCATTTGTGTATCTTATGGGCTATCTGTAGCTATCCTGTGTGCTATCATATGCTTTATCCTGTGCGCTATCTTATGTAACTATCCTGCGCTATCTATGCGCTATCATATGTGCTATGTATGCGCTATCCTATATGCGCTATCTATGTGCTATCTTATGCGCTATCTATGCATATCTATGCGCTATCCTATGCGCTATCTATGTGCTGTCTTATGCTTTATCTATGCGCTATCCTATATTCGTATCTTGTGGCTATCCTGTGCGCTATCCTGCCTTTAATCCTGGCTGTCTGTGCGGCTATCTTATGCGCTATCTTATGCGGCTATCTATACTGCAACTGCCTATGCGCTATCCTGTGCGATTGTCCATGTGCTATCTATGCACTATCTTGTGCATATCCTATGCGGCTGTCTGTGCGATGTCTTACGCTATCTGTGCGCTGCCCTATGCATTAATCATAATGCTACCCCATGCGCTGCCCCATACCTTTATCCATGTAGCTATTCCATGCACTGTTCATACTGCTCCTTCGGGCTACCTGGGTGCTGCCCCCATGCTTTGTCTATGCAGTATCCTAAGCGCTACCTATCACACTACCTTAAACGCTACACTATGTGTTATCCTATGCATACCTATGCGCTATCCTATGCACTATCATTTGTGCTATCTTATACGCTATCTATTTGCTATCTATGCGCTACCTATTCTCTACCCTATGCTATCTGTAGCTATCCTAAAATAACTATCTTATGCGTATCCTATGCGCTTTCTATGTGCTATCATTTGTGATATCTTATGCGCTATCTATGTGCTATCTTATGCACTATCCTATGCGCTACCTATTCGCTACCCTATGCGCTATCATATGCTATCTATCATCTTATCTTATACGCTATCTAATACGCTATCCTATCGCTATCATATGTGTATCATATGCGCTATCATATGTGCTATCTTATGCGTATCCTATGCGCTATCCTATGCGCTACCCTATTCGCTGCCCGATGCGCTATCATATGCGCTATCTATACGCTATCTATGTGCTATCTTATGCGCTATCTATGCGCTATCTATGTGTGCTATCTTATGCGCTATCTGTAACGCTATCTATGCGCTATCCTAATGCGCTATCTATGTCAACTGTCTTATGCTATCTGCGCTTTATCTATGTGGCTATCTTATGCGCTATCTATGGCGCTATCTATGCCTTTATCCTGTATTGTATCTTATGCGCTATCCTATGCACTATCCTATGTAGCTATCTTATGCGCTATCTTGCGCTTCCATCTGCCACGCTGCTATGCACTTATCTATGCGGTATCCCATGTGCTATCTATGCGATATCTTACGCTATCCTATGCGCTACCTATACTATGCTATACTTCTACCCTATGCACTATGCTATGCGCTACTTATGCGCTACCCCATACCTTTATCCCGTGCGCTATTCCATGCTGCTGTTCCATGCACTCCCAGCAGACTACCTGATTGCTGCCATGCGCGGCTGTCCTGTATGCAGTATGCTAGCGCTACCCTATGCACTACCTTCAAACTGCACTATGTGTTCATCCTATGCATACCTATGCGCTATCACATATGCTATTGTTTGTGCTGTCTTATAAGCTGTCCTGTCGCCTGTCCTGTGTCTTTATCTTATCGTTGTCCTGTGTGCTGTCTTATGATATTGTCCTGTGCGCTAATATGCGCTGCCCTATGCTATCTGTAAGCTACCCCATGCACAGCTACCCCATACCTTTGTCCATGCGCTATTCCATGCACTGTTCCATACACTCCTTGGGCTACAATGTGCTACCCATGCGCTGTCTATGCAATATCCTAAACGCTACCCTATCTTTACCTTAAATAGCTACACTATGTGTTATCCTATGCCTTTAATCTATGTGCTATCTTATACGCTATCTATGTGCTCTATGTGCTATCATTGTGCTATCTTATGCGCTATCCTATGTGCTATCTTATCACCCTATCCTGTGCGCCTACCCTGTTCATGCCTATGCGCTATCTGTGCGCTGTATCCTGTATTTATCTTATACGCTATCTATGCTATCTGTACTTTACCTATTCATACTCTATGCTATCCTGTGCACTATCCTGCTATCTTGTGCTATCCTATGCGCTATCCTATGTCTTTATCTTATGCGCTATCCTGTAGCTATCCTGTGCACTTTCTATGGTAACATCTTATGCACTATTTTATATGCTACCTATGCTGGCTTCTTATCCTATACGGTATCCATGTGCTTTATCCTATCAGCTATCTTATGCGCTATCTATGCCTTCTCCTATCTGCTTTATCTGTGCGCTATCTTATGCTGCTTTATCTATGCCTTTATCTGTAAGCTGCCTGTCCTTATCCTGTGCACAGCTATTGTGCGCTACCCCATGCAGCTACTATCATGCTATTCCATTGCTGTTCCTACACTCCCCCAGCCGGGCTACCTAATGTGCTCACCCCATGCGCTGTCTAATATGCAGTATCCTAGCGCTACCTAATACACTACATCGGCAACTACACTGTAGTGTTATCCTGTGCGCTATCCTGTATTACTTATATTTGTGCTTTATCTTGTAGATCTCCCTGTAGCTATCCTGTAGTAACTATCTTATGCCTTTATCCCTGTGCGCTATCTTGTGCGCTATCCTATGCGCTATCTATGCCTTTATCATATGTGCTATCTTATGCTTTATCCTGCTGCGCTGTCCTGTAATATTTATCTTGTAAACTATCCTATGCGCTATCACTATGCGCTATCTATGCGCTAATCTATGTGCTGTGTTATGCTATCCTATGCGCTTTATCCTATGTGCTATCTTATGCGCTATCTATGCGCTATCCTATGCGCTATCTATGCTGCGCTATCACAATAAGCTATCTTATGCACTATCTTATGCGCTATCATATGCAGCTGCACCTATGCGCTATCTATGCGGTGTCCGTGGTAACATCCTGTGGAACAATCTTGCGGCTTTATCACCATTAGCTGCCCTATGCGCTATGTACTGTGCGCTGCCTGTGCGCTATGCTATGCGCTACCCCATGCGCTGCCATACGCTATCCCGTGCGTAATTCATGCGCGTTATACACTCCCCTTGAGCTACCTAGGTGCTACCCCATGCGCGCAATCTATGCAGTATGCTAAAAGTAGCTACCCTATGCCCACTACCAATAAACAGCTACACTATGTGTTATCTATGTATACCTATGCTATCATAATACACTATTGTTGTTGTATCTTGTGCGCTATCTATGCGCTATCCTATATTCAACTATCTTATACGTTATCCTATGTGCTGTCTTATAATGTATCTGTGCGCTACTTATGCTACCCTATGCTATCCTATGCGCTACCCATGCGCTACCCCATGCGCTAATCATGCGCTGTTCATGCGCTGTTCCATACGCTCCACATCAGGCTACCTATTGTATGCCCCGTGGCTGTCTGTCACAATATCTAAGCGCTACCCTATATACTTTTCATAAACCTTTTACTATGTGTTATCCTATGCGCTATCTATGTGTATCTTATACTGCTATCCTATGTGCTTTCTATATTATCATTTGTGCTATCTTATGCGCTATCTATGTGCTATCTTATGCGCTATCTATAAGCTGCCCTATTCCATTTAGCACAATGGCTATCCTGTGCGCACATCACTGTGTGCTGTCTTATGCGCTGTCTGTGCGCTGTCCTGTCGCTGCCTATTCAGCTACTCTGTGCGTATCCTGTGCTATCCTGTAAACATCCTGTGTTATGTATGCGCTATCCTGTGGCTATCCTATGCCTTATCTATGTGCTTTATCTTATGCACTATTTTATATGCTGCCTATGCGCTATCCTATACGGTATCTCATGTGTATCCTATCAGCTATCTTATGCTGCTATCCTATGCGCTGTATCCTATCTGCTATCCTGTGCGCTATCTTATGCGCTATCTATGCGCTATCTATAGCTGCCTATTCACTTATCCTGTGCTGCTGGTAATAGCTACCCATGCGGCTATCCCATGCGCTATTCCATGCACTGTTCCATACACTCCTTGGACTACCTATTGCTACCCCATGCTGTCCTGTGCAATATCCTAAGCCTTTACCTATGCCCACTGCAATAAACGCTACACTGTGTTTATCCTGCGCTATCCTATATTGCTATCATTGTATCTTATGATATCATATGCGCTATCTATGTGCTATCTTATCGCTATCCTATGCCGCTATCTTATGCGCTATCTATGCGCTTTATCTGTAACTATCATATGTGCTATCTTATGCGCTATCTGTGCGTATCCTATGTCTTTATCTTATGCACTTCTCTATGCGCTATCACAACACGCTATCCTATGCGCTATCCTATGTTAACAATGTTATGCGCTATCTATGCGCTATCCTATGTGCTATCTTATGCGCTATCATATGCGCTATCCTATGCGCTATCTGTAGCTATCCTATGCTATCTTATGCACTATCTTGTATACACACGCTATCTGCGGCTACCTATGCTATCCTGTGCGGTATCCATGTGTATCTATGCTATCTTGTGCGCTATCTATGCGCTATCTGTGC
>JADZMA010002867.1:0-10832 GCA_020796225.1 Arion vulgaris
AGAAAAATTTATTTTATTGTTTTTCTTTTTAATTAAAACCCAAAAAACCAAATGAATGCATAAAAAGAATCAAACGTCGTTCTTTTATTCCCTTTTTCATTCTCTTATGAGACATGGTTAATTGCGTTGACGATCGTGAACATGGACACATTTTATTGTTAGCCTTTCCCAAATTAACTTCCTTCCATGTCAAAGTTAATTGTCCAGCATTGTCTCTCTTTGTAGTACTCTGCCCTCATTGATTTTGCAGCTTTGCTAAATTATTTTTCCAACATCCCCCCCTATCTTTTATTATATGCATTTGCTCGCTAAATGTCTACAAAATTGGTCTGCCTTTGCAGAACTGCATCAGTAGCTTCCTTTGTTCATTGAACTTAGTAGCCCATCGTAAAACCCATATTCTTGTTGATATTGTATTGTTGCATATGATGTTTTTCCCTTTATTTAATGCTTATTCTTTCCCTGCCCGATTGTGTTCTTTATTTTTAATGCATCTTCAATCTGTTTTATTTTAGTTTCCTGTATTAAGAAAACTTTGCTATCGGCAGCAACAATACCCCTTTATTTTTATATGAGACAGTAGTGTTAATAGCGCAGAGCTCCGTTATCTTATACATCGGGGTGAAAGTTTCCCAGTCTACACCACTTGGGGGGGGGTTTGGATGGTTTTTTTGCGGGTCATCAGCAACTACTAATTTTCACATTTATCCTTCCTAAGAAAGACTAGTCGTCAACTCTTTTTATTTAGGGTTATGCTGGAACACAATTAAAAGTAATATAAGTTATAGAGACAAAAGAAAAGTTGGGGAACAAAAAGAGAATGTGAAAGGAATCTAGCTAGTAATGGTGATGCAAAAAATATTTTCTTTGTCATTCCACTGCTATCAGGTTTTAACCCGGTGTCGGGGTCTTCTGTACTTGCCTTAAGCTTCTTGTGTAGTTTGAGAGATGAATTTCTGCATCTGTTGCATGAAATCTGCTCCATCTTTTTCCTAGTCTTTCAATCCCCTTGCACCATGATGTTCCGATGCAGAATGCTTTACAGACAGTGTAGTCTGGTTGCATTCTTATTAGGTGTCCAAACCATTTTTTCTCACTGTTTTAGATGGATTTAAGATCTTGTTTCAACCATCTTTTTTATACTGTATTTTGGCCCTGTCTTGTTACGTTTTGGTGACCCTTTAGAAAAATCTTTTCCCTGTTTATTTTTGTACCTGTTCTTTATTCATTGTCCCTGTTTGGCACTAAGCATAAAGTAGAAATTAAGATGCATTTGATCACTCGTTGTTTCTCTGAAAGGGAGATGTTTATGTCTGGTAGTGGGGAATTGGTATGGTAGGTATCGTCATTTGCCTGCTGGACTCCAGCTTCTATTTCTCTATCGAGTCTTCCATCTTCCCGTAAATGTTCTTCCTTAGTGTTTGAACTATTCCTTGTTTAATTGTGTAGTGATATGAACTTACAGTTTTTTTTTTCCCTTTTACCAGTTCAGTTTCTGTTGTGTCTTTCATTATTTTCTGCGGGGAAAGTCGCATGTTCCATGTCCAATGTTGCATTCAATAAATATTGTTCTTTATCGGGATGACAAGAAACTGTGAACATTTTTTCCAAGCCCCATTCAGTGCCCGCCGTAAGTCCAAAAAGGGGAAAAATATTCAGAAAATGCAAAACTCAAACACTTTTTTCTCCATGGGCCCCAGGTGGAAGAACAAAGCTCAGATGGATAAAGCTGGATAAAAAATAAACAACCAAACGACTTAATAAAAGCCATTACAATTTGGGTGGAAAAATATCAAAATTTTTTCCTTTTTTGAGAATAAATAGGGGGCTTATAGATCAAGTTTTAATCATGCTCAATAGGAATCTGAAAGTGGTTCCCATAAAAATAATTAACAAATTCCCGTGACGTCTTCTAACAGAACATCGAAACATAGGAAGAGAGAGAGAAACAAAAAGATGGTTTGATGGATAGCGTTGGAAACCTTTAATGGGGGGGTTTAAAAAAAGTTTATGCTTGCGTGGGGGTGGGCCGTTTAATCTGTAAACGGGACCCCAAAAAGAAAAAAATTTTCCCCCTTTCCACAGACGGCAAAGAAAAAACAAAAAACCCACAACTGGAAAAAAAGGAAGGTGACGACAAAAGAAAAAAAATTTGAGTTTGCGATTTTCTAATTTGCGGATTAAAAAAAAAACAGGAAAGAAAACCCCTTTTTGTTAATGATTTTTTATAGTTATTCAAAAGAATACCACCCTCATGCTAGACAAGACAGTGAAGTCGGGGGGATCGCTTGTGTTGCAGGGTTTTTCCCTCATTTGTGTTTAAAGTTTATATATGTACAAATTAAAAAATTTTCATTTTTTATCATGTTCTTGAACCCTTTCCTTTTTTGTTTTTTTTTTTTTTTACCTAACCCAACACTATCCTGTAAATTTTTTAAAAAAAAGCCCAATCAATATTATTTAAATTATCTTCTTCAAACTAGTGTATTTGGTGCAAGAAGCATAAAAAGTTTCATTTAAATTTTTTTGCATTCATTAGTTCTTGCAGTTTATATCCACAAACGGGGGTTGAGAAAAATGGTTTTACAAATATAAATATATTTACCGAAACTCAAAGTTTTTCCTTTTTAAAAAAAAAAAAAGTTTCATATATTAAAAGTTTTTTAAAGGAAAAAAATTCTGAGACTGATCTGTTGCTCATTTTGAACAGTTGACAGTTGATGCTGAGATTTAGTTGCACTGAACATAAAACTGTAGTCCTTAATACTGGTCAGTGTTTAATTCTCTCGATCTAGACTACTCCATGTCTCATCTTAGTGACCCCCAAGTGGGGGCAAATAGACCTCTGATATTACTGTTTCGCAGTTGGACACAACAAATAAGAAAACGCAGTTGGGAAGCTTTATCACAAAAAAAAATCTAAAATGGATGTCTAGGCCTATTTGAAAATTATGTAACAATTTTTTTTTAATAAAATTAATCTGATTTTTTCAAAATTAAATTTTTAAAAGTTACATTGAAAAAATTGTATGGTAGTTTAATTAATATATGCCCCCTTAAAGACATGGCATTCGTCTACAGAAAGAAGACCACCATACCAAAACCCTTTTTATTCCCTTAAAAGTAAAATGGGGGATTTGATTTAACTACATCTGTTTTTTCCAATTTTTTATAAAGGATTTTTCCCTTAGTCTTTAGCCCCTCCCCCTAAAGATGGTGATCTGTTTTTGGGGGGGAAATCCCCGATAAATTTACCCCAACACAAAACTTGTTTTCCCAGAATCAGTCATAACAATTACTGTGGATTTATTTCTCTATTTACTTTTTTTCCTATATTCATCTTACCATCAGGTATGGCAGTTCAAAGATATCATAAATAGTATATTTTTTCACTATCCTCTATCATATTTTGTGGGCCCAAAGTTGCTCAAATTCATTTAAAAAAAAGACAACAAGATTGGGGGAATCCCCATTTAATATTATAATCAAAATTTGGCTGTTTATTGATTTTGGGGATATGCCCTGAAAGAGTTCCCTTTGTTTTTAAAGAACATTTAGTCTTGGGGTTGATTTGCTGCACAAATATATCTTTTAAAATTAAAATTTTTTTTTATTTGTTTCTGTATTATTATTACATAATATATTATATACTTTTTGTAATCTCACAGTTGTATTTTTTTTTTTTTCTCTTTGTGGGAAAATAACAATTGAACATCTTCCCCCTAAGCTAAAAGTTTCAGCTTTTTTTCATGAAAAAACGTTTAATAGAATATACCAACTGCAGGCTTTTAAAAGCCCCCTTTTGGGGGGTCGTTCTATTCTTTTGAGACCCCGGTCTAAAAACCCGTTTTCCAACCCCAAAAAATTTTTTTAAGGGGCCCGGGGCCCAACCCCACCCCCCCCTTCACCCCCAACAAAAATAGTTTTTGAACCAGATTTAGGCTCGCAGGTAGCCTTTTTTAAAAACCCCAGATAACCTTTGCATCTTACCCCTGCAACATCTTCCCCAAAAGGGTTTTTTAATTTGTGCTCTTCTGACAGTTAACTTCCCTTTGAGGATGTATTGAATTCGTCAAACCCCCAGTACTGACTCTTCTATGAATGTCAAATGATGCTCCCAAAACTACAGTACCATAACCCCCAAAGTGCTGTTCATCAGACACAGACTTTATTTCGGGAGTTTTCATTCTTATGTCCAAAACCTGAATATACCCCTTGTGATAGCCAAATAACGAGGCAAAAAAAAAGAAAGATTGAAAAAATCAACAAAGTCACCTATTGGAAATTTTAAAAAAAATTTCATTCAAGCCCCAGTTAAAAAACACCCCCTTTTTTAAAATGATGTTGAAAAAGGGGTTAAAATCATTGATAAACAGTGGTCATACTTTATTTATCTACAGAGTTTAATAAAGGATTAAAATGTGGTTTTTGTGAACTAAAGACCCAAAATGGGCATTTTTGATCATCTGAATACCCATACAAGTCCCCCCACCATGTATTTGTGGTAGGCTTTCTTAAACCCACCAACTAGTCAAACGGCGTCACTCTTTAAAAAGCTTTCGCCCGGGTTTACATCTCCTTTTCAAAAAATATGGAACTGAAAGAGCATGAGTCCAAAAACCTACATCAATAGTCTAAACTACCTCAATTTCCCGGGTTTGGGGGGCAAAAAAAACGATATCAAACCGTGAAAATTTTCAAAACATGAGGATCAGTTGGATGATGAAGATGAGGATAAAAGCAACTTTGATGTTCAAATTTTCCCAGAAGCTAAATAAAATTTAAAGGGAACCCCAAATTTTACCCTCAAAAAGGGGCCATCTAAAAAATGGTGGTTGATCTAGCTCAGTGTCCCTGATTATTAAACCCCTAAAATGCGGATGGAAAAAATTTGTTTAAGTGTAACTTTGTGAAAAAGGTAAAGAAAAAGGGGTCCGGGTTTGCCATGTCAGAACTCAAAAAAAGGAAGACCTATGAATGCAATATTGTTTTAAAAAAATTAAAACAAATGCCCATCTCGTATCTTTACCAACAAAAAAGAACGCCATTTGTATGTGATAGTGAAAACATTTCGGGAAACCCAATCTTCAAGACCATCATTTACACACTGAAACCTCTCCATTCTCGAAGAATTTACTTTTAAAAAAGGACGATATTTATCCAAAAAATCTGAAAACCCCCAAGTATCAGTGCAACATTTGCCCCCAGACAGTTTAGAAATGACTGATATGAACCCCATTAAAAAAAAAGGAAAAAACAGAATGTGAAGTTTGCCCCCTAACGGTCTTTTACAAATCCCAAAAAAACACATGGAAAACATAATAAAAAGACCTTTTAAATGAAAATCGTCCTGCCCCCTTTTAAACTGATTTTAAAGAAAAGGGACCATCAAAAAAAGAACTCCCCTTGTCAGATTTTATAAATCATTAAAGTGCCTATTGTTAAAAAACCAAAAAAACACACATGAAGTCAGAAAGATCCTTCAAAGAAACCATTTTTTTTGACCAAAAAAAATTTCAATTCAATGGATCTTGATGGGATAGAAAAAATTCATGCCAAAAAAAAAGCATTCTTTGTCTCTGTTAAAATCATAGAAGTGCCCAAAGTTAGCTAAATTAAAAATTCACAACCAAATTTCCTCTGACCATTTTGATTTTTAAAAATCGCTGATAAAAAAAAAGCGAGGGAAAAAACCTTTTTAAATGAATCTGATTCGAAAAACCATGTTGATGATTCAGATGTTTATGAAAACAAATCGAGGCAGGCCTCCCAAGAAACTCAAACCGCGGCAAACAAGTTGGGTTTTTAGGTCAAAGCTGCCATCCAGGGAAATTAATAATTTAAACTTGAAAATTTCCATATAAAAATCATTTAGGCCTTAAGGGGGAAGAAAAAATTTATTGTTCTGATTGAATAAAAAATTCGAGTAAGGTGATGATGAGCAAAAATTCCCGAGGCATGCGATGGGTGATGGACAAAAACGGGAGGGGCCAAGTAAAATACAAAAAGACTACCAATGTTTTGTCATTGGGAAAAAAGTTTATTCCATGAAAAGGGAAACAAAATGATAAACAGGGATACATAATTGATGACAGCGTAGAGGGGGGAAGAATAACACAAGATGGGGACACTACCCGGGAACAGCACCCGTCAGAATTTATAGAATTTGTCAAATTAAAACTATGAACAGCAGAACAAAAAATTGTGCAAAAAAAAAGGTGGTGTTTCACTTTGGCAGGTTAACAAAACAATTCAAAAATAAATAATTACATACTATTCTTTTCCAAGCTACATTGCCCCTTTTTAAACCACTTTTTTAATTTGTATGTTCCCGAGCCAAAAAATTGTATGTTTGCCAGTTAACACCCATTTCTGCCCGATTTTTTTCAGGGGAGCTTCCAAACCCCCTTCCCTTTGGTCATCTCCCCAAAAGTCTTGGGGTAAAGGTTTTTTCTTGCTCACCGAGACACCGGGAAACCGGTGACATTTATTCACACTTATTAGCTCAAAAAATAAAACGTGACGGGAAAAACATTGTCTCAGCATTTAGAGAGCTAATGATAAAGTAGTGACCCCCAAAATATAATTTTCTAAAGGCACATAACAGCTTGCCCGAACCTTAAAATTTGAAAAACCCCATGATAAAAACTTTTCTAGAGGGGAAAGGGGGGGAGAAAAAAGGGAAAACTGAGAGGTGGGAGGGGAAACTTTAAAAAAAATGGACAGGCTGTCTGGCGGTTAAAAACCCAAGAAAGGAGATGCTGAATTCATTGGCCAACCTGATGGAGCTCCCTGATGAAGAAAAGTTTGGCTAATTCCATTCCCAAAAACAAACATATTGAAATGAGTGGGTTAACATATTACAATACCACTGCTGTTAGCATTACTACAAATAATTTAAATTTTTTTATGTCGGGTTCAAGAACATTTTTTCTTCTAAGTTTTGTGACTAATTTGGCCCCCCGGTTTTTTGATAATTTGTACACCCCCGGTTTTTCGTAGATATTTTCGGTCTCTTTTTGTTTTCTCTTTGTTGTTTCATAAATTTTTTCCAAAACAGCATAAGTTACTTTATTTCCAAAAAATATAATTTTTACAGGTTTTCTTTTTAGGAATCTTACCATTTTCATTTTTGTGTGTGGTATTTTTCCCAAAAAACCCGTTCATTTAAACCCTCTGCTAAAAATAAAAACTCAGAAATCTCCCGTCAATCAAAAACATTTAAAAGGGTTTGTTTCTAACAATGGGTTGCCCTTTAATTCCCGGGGAAAAAAATGAAAATGAAAAAAAAAAACCAAAATCTTTGAATCAAAAGAATTTATTTTCTTTAACATTAGAAGTCTTGACATGGATCCGCACCAAATATTTAGTGTGTGACAGAAAAATCAGTGATAAAAAAAGGGGAAGTGATCAAAACCCACCCTCAAAGGGGCCGGAAAAAAAAAACCCCAAAAAAAACCCCTGAATTTAAAAAACAAAAGGGTTATTTTCCGGGCAAAAACCCTTAACCGGGAAAAAAAATACAACAAAAAGTCTTCGACTGCGATAAAAAAACAGGCGGTGGAATAAAATTTTTTAAAAAAACATCAAACCACCGACCCTTTATCAACCAAGATAAAAAGGGAAACCCAACCCGTGAAAACCCCATAAAAACATAAAAAAAATAAAGTGCATTGATTCCAGAAGTTATAGATTGAAAAATTATCATTGCCCCCGGTAGTAACCGTGTGCCCATCTCTTCCTTTGACAGGAAAATCCGCGGGATAAAAAAACCTGTCACCCGGGGGAAAACCTCTGTAATTTGAAGATTCAACAAACTGCAAACCCCATGGAAAAAGGAAACAAAAATGTGACAATTGATCAATTTCTAAATAAAGCAAAAATAAAACCCTTAAAAAAAATGAAGACCAATCTTACATCCCCAAACATTCTGAGGGGAAAAACAAAAAAAAAATAAGAAAGTAATAAGAGGAGACAAAAAACCTTTTCCAAATCGCAATTTTTCGGAACCTCACCCTTTAAAAAAAAAAAAATTGAATTAAAATTTTAAAATGAAGGGACCGGGCACGAAATTTCAAAAAAAATCAAGTCACACAGAAAAACCAGAATCTGACATTATAAATGAAATGAATTAGAGAAGAATGGGAAAAGGGCAGAAATTATACCCCTTTTGAATTAAGGGCATATAAATATAGTGTGTGATGTAAAAATGTATAATAATAATTCCTTTTTTCCTTTTCCATACCTGAAGCAATCTCTCTATCCCAGGCAACTCTTTAATTTCCCGGAACTGAACATTTACTTGCCCTCTCAGCAATGTTTTTTTAAGTCTCCAAGGTTGTCCTATCTTTTTTGAATTTTGCATCCCACTTAATGCCTGCTTTGATATTCTTTTATCATTTCTTCTAAGGGGATATATATTGTGTTGTGCATCTTGTGCAAGTTGTGATCTTTTCACTTAAGTTTTCTGCATGAAACAGTAACTACCCAATTTTAAATCAAAAAGTCTTGTATTGTTAAAAACAATATTTTCATTCCTGTCTTTGGGCCAGAAAATTATAATGCATTTTTCAATGTGGTATTGTTTTTTTAATGTAAATAATTTTTCATTTTGTTTTTGTAATTTTAAAGGTAATCATGTTTTGAAATTTAATATTTTAATTTTTCACAATTTCGCTCTCATAAATAATGGAACCATGTTTACGTCTAGTTTTCCCAAAATTTTTGGGAAAGACTACATTATTTTTATTATATTTTCGTTATTTTTAGGCTAATAAAGTTTTTTTTCAAAAAACAGAAATAAACACCTTTTTATACACATAATAAAAAGTATGTAGTTTGTAACCGTAAAAAAAAAAAGTATGGTTTTTCCGGAACAAATAAAATAATATGAAATCAAAAGATCTATTCAATAGATCCCCTGTATAAAAAGTTAAAAATTTTTTACCTTTTAAATTTTAAAGGGGTCCTCTTTGGGGGGGGCCACCTGCTTTTCATTGATGTGTTTCTTGGGTTGCAACTAATGTCTGAAAGGAAAAGACTAGAAGAGTGTACAAATTTGCACCTGAACAACTAAATAACAAAGTGCTAAGGGCCCTCCTTCCCTCCTATACCCCCCTCAAATAAAAAAGAAAAAAGGGCCCCCTCCTTTGGGTTTCCCAAAATTTCCGGTAAAATTTCTAATCAAAATTTTTGTTATTTATTTCATTTCAGAAGTTTAAGCATTTATGTTGAACGTCCATCAATAGTTGTCCCGGCAAACTTTCCCCCCGTTTTCAGAATTTTTCCTAAGGCCGAGTCTTGTTCCAGTGCATTTAAACCATCAGTTACTTATGAATCCATCTTTCCATGGGCTTCCCCTTCTTATCTTTGGGTATGCCTCCCCATGATGGTCTTTCGTCCTTCATGTCTTTTTTATGTCAAAAAATTCAATTTACCTTTTTTTTTGACATCACCAGTTTTTTTTGATTTTGAGTTCTTTCTGGATATGTCTTTTTTTTCATGTTTGGATATCATTTATAAAATATATTTGTTCAAGATATGCCAACCTTCAGAGACTACATAACATTCAATATTTTTGCTTGGACAATGCCAACCGAGACTTGTTTGTGAGGTTTTTAATTGTTTTTAAGGGACTAAAAACATTATATTGATCAGCCCAAAATGGTTTGGTAACCCCCCAAAGGGGGCATGTTCTAGGCTGGTGGCCCCAAAAATTTGGGGGGTTAGGTGATTAGGGGTTAGTTAAAAAGAAATTTAAAAAAATTTTAAATAAAACATTTCGGGTTTTCGATTGAATAATCATTTAAAAATTTGGGAAATTTTTCATTTTAAAATTTATCTTATGATCTTACAAATCCATTTTTTATAAATTTTTTTTTAAAAAAATCATTTGAAAAATTTACGTATAACAAAACTTATATCAATTTCTATATCAAAGAAAAAATAAGCATGTATTATATCGGTTGGGAGGGGTAGTAGGTTCAGAAAAGAATTTGAAGGGGTGTTCAGGTGATTGAATGGTACTTCTAAAGAAGAAATTAATAATAAATATTTTTAAATAAATCATTTTCATTGATTTTCGATTGAATAATCATTTAAAATTGGAATTTTGCATTTAAATTCATCTTATCCTAGTCTTACACAATCCATTTTTCATAAATTTTCTTTTCATGCAAATAATCATTTGAAAATTGATCTATGTATAACAAACTTCTATATATCAATTTTCTATGTCAAAAAAAATAGACATGTATATATACGGTTGGGAAGGCGTTGTGAAACTATTATAATGTGGAGGCGTTCAAAGTTTATGTTGTGCAAAGTGGACTGGCGGGCGAAAAAGTATGGAATCTATGATCTAGATGATAGTAATGACATTATATGTAATACATTAACTTCTGTTTTTGTCAAATCATGCCTTACTCTTCCTTTGCTGCTGTAGCTCTGCCCAGCAAGGATTTCTCATATTGGATCATCGATGTATTATAAAAGCTATTATAAATTTATTTGATTACGGTCTCGTTGTAGTCTCAAGATATATGATTGACTTCCTTGCAGATTTCTCCCCATATGTTATCAGTCCTTGCAGATAGGACACGCTACCTGCTGAGAGTATTCCTAAAGCACAAACTCTGTAGCTGGATGTCTGTACTTCCCAGTGTTTCTCTGGGACCACTTGAGACTAGGCTGACCTGGGAAAACAGTCATGGCAAGGAAAATTTGTACTCCCCTTGGAAATTGATCCTGAGACTGTGCACATAACAAGCGAAGTTTAAATAAATTCATTACTTTAAGGTTTAAAATTTTTTTAAACCTGTTTTGTTGTAACT
>JADZMA010002868.1:0-10831 GCA_020796225.1 Arion vulgaris
GTGCTTTCTGCCTTTTTTTGGCTTGAAAATGATATCTAAATTAAGGACTTGGAAATTTCACTTCAGTTTGTTTTTGGGAAAATGGGGCTAAACGTGAAGAGTTGTGATTTAATATTGGTAATGATGATTGTTCTTATCACTATCTTCATCTACTATACCGTGAGACGCGACTTTTATTTTCTGTTGTTTTTTTGGATTCAGAATTACACAGACATTAAAAATTCAGAAGTTCGTTTTTTATAAAGAACTTGAATTTTTTCTTTTTTGGGGAGCTTGACTTCCGGGCGTAATGTCGACCCGATCCTGGCTCTGCTGCTTGATGTCTATCTCAATCTGGGAAGAAAAAATGAATTTAAAAATAAATGTAATTTTCATTTACAATAAACATATAAATGTGAAATTTTGGGACAGCGTTTTATGATATAACAATTTACTCATGATGATATATTATAAAAGGGGTCCCAATTTAACCACAACATGACTATAACTTGTTTTAAAAACATTTGAATTAGAAAACAAAAAATGATAGAAACTTTTTTTAAAATTTTAAATTTCCTGAAACATAAAATTGCTATGTAAAATAAAATAATAAAAAAATAACAAGAGGGGAGGATTTAAATACATTAAAAGTTAGCAGAACAAAAAAAAAAATTACTCTCTGTGCCCTTTTTTGGTGTTTCCCGAAAAATTTATGCAGCCGGGGTTTTTGGGCTCCTTCAAGTGTGTCCAAGTTTTCTGTTTAATCATTTGGCCCCCCCCTCGATTATTTTCTGGGACATCTAGTCGAGTGCAAAAAGCCAAAAAAACGTGAATGACATGAAATTTATTTGGGAGTCCCCAGATCTGCTCATGTCTTAGAACAATATTTCATACGCCCACTTTATTTTTTTTAAATAAGTTTCCCGGGAAAAAATACTGAACAACAGAGACTTGAACTGGTTATGAGTCAAATTTTTTTGTTCTTTTTTTCGCTTTCAAGTTTTGTTTATTAAAACGTGTGCACAAAAAATCCCATACAAAAAAATAAAAACTGTTTCGTTGTTAATGAGCCCGTGACCGCCAATTGTCCGAAATTGAGAAACATGACCTTCCCAACCCAATAAAAAAAAAGAAAGGGGGGGAAATTTTTACCCACCTCCCAAACTTGGTTCCTTGTTTTTACAGTGACAATTAGCCCAGAGGCGCGGCCCCCCAAAAACCGGGGGCCCGTAGCATTTGCTACTTTTGCTACTATGCTAACCGGCTCTGCCCCAACACTTCATAAAGAAGAAAAGGGGAAAAAAAGAAGAGACATTTATTTTGATTCATGTGAACTTTTTTTATTGAAAAAGTCCCACTTCCTATATTGGCTTTTTTATTAAAATGTTCCTTAAATTCAAGATTGGAACCCGGTTTACCCTTTTTACTTTAAATTCTTTTTAGCTATAAAATTAATTTTGAATATAAACCACATTTGGCGAACGATTGTAATATAACAAACAAGAATGTCTACTGTTTAAAAAAGTACAATTATGTTTGGGTTTTTTCCCAAAACTGGGGAAGAAAGCTGGCCTTGTCTGGCCATTTAGAGCGGGGATGAACTTTTTAAGCGACCGGGAGATCAACCGACAGAGTAATGTGGGCGGACAGCCACGACACGTTTTTTGGAGGACATTCAAATAGCTGACTTAGGTATGTATTTAGTTAATTATTCAACTGGTTAACTATGTCAACTTATATTATAGGATAACATTTGTCAGCTTTTATTAAGTTTTATATTTATCTTAAAACGGAGCTCTTGTATGAAAGTGCATACATAATCTGTCATAATGTAACAGCGTGGGCTAGCTATACAACTAAATGTAAGACTATTTTTGAGTTAGAATTTATACCCATTGTAATGTGCATTAAAAATGCCTATTGTAATGACATGTTTGTTCATCTTTATTTCATATATTATTACGTTTATTAAAGAAATGAAGGCATCGTGATCAAAATCGGTTCATAAGTACACGTGGTCGTCTGTACTGGATCAGCAATACTTTTTTTAATTTTACATCACGTAATTTGTTATACCATAAATTCGAAAGTATAAAGAAAAAAAAATTTTAGTACCAGTGGTTTATACTTTATAGTTATGTTATGATCGACGTCATGGCACATTGGGCATTCCCATTCGTGCTGTCCTCCGTTGCAGCAGCCATCCCTAAGTCCATTTGCTCACAGTACCCATGAGAAGTTGATTACTATATTCTCTCTCTACCACGAAGACGACACTGTCTGGCATGTCCAAACTTAACACCTAATTCTCGAACTCGTTCCAGTGTCTGAGACGTGCCCATGTCACACAATTGAGAGCTGACCGCATTGATTGATATCGGCTCTGTCCATGCTTCTGCCCACTTGAGTCAGGGCACTGTTTGCAAGAGAGTCAGCACGTTCGTTACCCAGCGTGTACAGCCAAGTCATTTTCTTGATGTGATCTCCGAATGCTGTTCACCCATTCCACCCACATACTTCCAGATACTTTATAGTGTGCAAATGTGCCCTCTGCGTCACCCCAAAACCTTCCTGCCCGACATCTCAATCTAGAGGTGGAGAATGAACATTGAACTAACCATATGATACCTTGGTATTCAATGAACAATGAATGTGTTTGGACCAATTTCATGCACCATATAGACCAAAGTAAAATTGGTAGCGGATGACCACAGACGAGCATATGACGAGCGGCAGTGCCGGATGGCTCAAAAACACATGGAGGCAAAATAGGGTAAAGAGACCAGCATATTTATTTTATCAGCTCCAGTTTCACCTTCCTCCACTGCGGCACACCATGCATGATTCAGCACAACGCACAAACCTATTTACGCCAGAGGCACCAATGATAATTGGACCCAAAAGACTGAACATTCCCATAGAACTTAACATCAACATGTAACAGTGTAATATGAAATTATCGAAACCGATAGTGGTAAATGGATGAAGATGAATGAATGAGTACACAAAATATAATTTAATGGCTAATTATTGCTCATGCTTCCCATGTCTGCCCTTCAGAAAATGGCAGTACCATGAGTATGCATAAACATGAATTCCGTTGCACTATCATCTATGCATATCTTCTTCTGGTATCCACTATACTCTATACTGCTGTTTTGTCACTGTTTCTCATCTTGAATACATTTCCAATCCATTATCTTTATGCCTCATGGACAATTCTCAAGCGTTGTTTTTTTTTTTTTGGGCATTGTGGGTCTCTTTCTTCCCCATATTTTACATTATTATAAGATAATTATTTTATTAGATTTCCCAGAACTCCTGCTGTCATAGACAAACAAATTATTATTCAAATATACTTGCTAATTTAATTGGCTTAAATACATAAATTATAGTGGATTGCCTTCTGTTACTATTGAGATTCCTTGTCTCAGTGTCAATGAAGGCATATAGAAAGAGCTTGATACCAACATGTTGTGACATCTATTGACATGGCATATGAAACTCATGCTGACATTTTTAATATTGTGCGTCAGATCATGTCCTTGTTCAACATGCAATAGAAGCCTGTCGGGTGTGTGACTTAAATTTATATGCAGAATGACAGCACATGCCCCCCATCTTGACAATATTATGTTTAACCATATATCTCAGGAATGTTTGCATTGCTTCTTATGGAGTTTAAGATGTACGAGGGATATTCTTTCGTCTCTTGGCAGCTTACTGTTAGATGAGTACTCCTCGAGCGCTACATGTTGACCACTCTGTTTATCTGAGCCTACGTTGATCTACAAGTAGGCCAGCACATTTGAATTTAGTAGCTCACCTGTCGCCTCTTACAACATGCCTTTTAGGTCACAAGTGTTACTATTCTTCGAACCCTGGGCAATACAGTATGGAGTGGGTCTGTGGCATAGCACTAAAATTGAGTCATTGGATCAATAGAGATTTAAGTTTGAAATTATTAGTGAAGGGGCAGAGTGTTTCAGCGAGTCATAGGAGCCATCAGTGTGCATACACTTTAACATCTGTTGGGAGAGACTGAGCACCTGTGGTCTGCCTGGAGTGCTGTGTCCTTCATTAATAAATTTCTATATTCCTGCACTTCAGTTGGTGTTTCTCTGTAAGCTTTGTGAGGTTTTATTTAGTTGGGAGTAGAGATGAGGGCAGACTGCAAACATCCACAATATGCTAGTTTCATTCTATGCATGTGGTGGAATATTGTATCCTTTGAGCATTACATAAACAAATACTGAATTCAACAGAGGAGCCATGTGTGATGATTGATACCACATAAAAGCATATTGTTTGTGAGTGACAATATTTCGCCCCTATCTGATCTGGCACCCTCCTATTATTATAATACTTATGTTTTCTAGTTTAGAAACATTGCTAAAACGTTATAAAGTATATTTTTTAAATACTAGTTAATTTTAGTAATGTCAAATTGTTAATTTCATATTCATAAACAATACTCCCAAACACATTAAAAATGATACCTATTTTATTTCATTCTTGAATTGCGAGAATTACTATTTCAGAATATTCTCTTTAACTTGTCATTATCTATTTCTTAACTATCAATTTTCACATAACAGAGCCACTAAAGATCATCCTGAACTAGAGCACATGCCATGATTGAAATATATAATTGTAGTTACAGAAAGACATTCCACAATACATCTATTCTGCCAAACATATCTATGCCAGCAGTGTCTCCAATTTTCATTGACCGATATTAAAAAACTAACCCATTTAGATCACTGCGTAAAGGGTTTGTCCCACCTAGAGCTTTTCTTGCTTGCTGCTCAATGTTAGCCTCAAATAGTATATTGTCCCAAGAGGGTTATAAACAATTTTCTGCGTTCTCACTAGATTGGGATTTCAGATTCTCTAATAAAGTCAGCCGTCTGCCTCATCAGCCACGCCATGCAGTTTTGTTTTGGACACTGATGTAAGTGGACCACCTTTCTTCTGAAGTCTGCATACGGGGACAGTTCTGTAGGATATAATTTGTGATTTCTGTTTGCCCGTTTTGGCCACCCTCGTGGTGGTGGTAGACATTCTTACTGCGTGGCTTCTTCTCGTTCAACTTTGCTATGCCACTACTCCGGTATGTGTCATAAACAGGGCGGTGCGCTTGAGGTCTTCACCAGTTCCCCATAGTTTGTGTTGTTTCTGTTGGCCAGATCTCCAATCTCTCACTACTCAGACTAGGGCAGTCTTGCAGGATGTGCTCTGGGGACTGCTTGGTGCTCCCACAGGTGCAGCCGCCGAGTCCCTGAGACCCATTCTGTGGAGGTGTGCTCTGAGACTGCAGTGTCCCGTTCTAAGTCTGAAGATTGTGGTCTGTGCTTTTCTGTTTAGTGTATTTATACTGTCGTGCTCTGGCCTGTATCCTCCATTTGTTTTTCTCCAGATCATTTTCCTGGATTGTTTCAGGAGAGTCTTTGCTTCTGTAAAACTTTGGGTGGTGTTGTGTTAGGCTCCCCCCAGCCTTTGCGAGTTTGTCAGTCTTTTCGTTTCCTGGTATGCCACAGTGAGCTGGTATCCACTGTAAGGACCAGTTCGGATTTTTTTGACAAGCTATTTTGCCGTATGTCCTGAATGAGCTTGTCTTGTCTGGGACTTGAGATAGCCTGGAGAACGGATCTTGAATCTCTAAAGACTGCAATCTTTTTTGCTGACACTTGCTAGTCGTTGAGAATCTGTATGGCTGCAAGTAGGGCTGTTGCCTCTGCTCTAAAGTTGGTGTATGTTTCTCCTGCTGCCAGAGAGTGTGTTTCTGTGTTTCTGAGGTGAGTGATGTAGATTCCTGCCTCCTTCTGGTAGCATCTGTAGCTGGCCATCTGTGAACACGTGTCCATGTGCTGGTGGGATATTGCTCTCGTAGCATTTGGAGTGAAATGGCTCTTTGCTCTTGTCTCTGTATTTTTTTGGAGATTATTCCTGAGACTTCTAGGTGTATTTGGGCAGTGTTTTGGTAGCATGTCCATGGTTCTGGTATTATGGGTTCCCACATTTCTGGGTCAGTTTCTAGGATGTCTGTATGTTGCATATGAAATTCTCTGGCCAGATGGTTGGGACTTCTCCTTGCAAGTCTGTTTGTTTGCTCTTGGAATTTTGTGTGTAGAGGGTGTTCTTTCAGCCCTTTTAGTTTTTCAAACTGGGTGAGTTTTAAATTTTCTGCGGAGTTCTAGAGGCTCTATGTCTGCATTTTTTTCCATTTCTATGATAGGACTGCTTTTCATTGCTCCCAGAGTTATTCTTAGGCCCATGTTTGTACCTTGTCTAGTTTGTGTGTGTTTGTTTTGGCTGCTGTTGTCCAAGAGTTGGAGCCATATTCCATGATAGGTCTGACTGCTCCCGTGTAGACCTGCTTTAATATTTTTGAATTTGCGCCCAGGACGTGCCAGCTAGTTTCTTCATCACAGCAAGTCTTTGTATGGCTTTTCTTAGAATTTTGTCTATGTTTGGCTTCCAGGTAAGTCTGCTGTCTAGGTTATTCCAAGGAAGGTGAGTGTATCTGTTTGGGGTATTGTTTGGTTTTCTAAATTGATGAATACTTTTTCCTTGTGTGGGGAGAGGGAAAAACAGTTGCTGTGGTTAATTTTGAGGCCCCAGCTTTTTGTCCAGTTCTCCACTTTTCCACTGTTTTTTGTAGTAAATGTTTTTTGAGTGTGTTCTGCAGCTGTCCAGATTTCGAAGTCGTCTGCATGTAGGCTGTTTGAGACCTTCTGGGGATGACAGCATTTGGTGTCATTTTGTATATTAGGAATAGCGTTGGTGCTATCACACTGCCCTGTGGAACTCCTTCCTTCATTTTTGCATCTTGCTGAGGTGGTTGTCTATTTTTACTCTGGCTGTGCGTTGGGAGAGGAGGTTTCTGATCCAGGAGAACATGTTGTGGGAGACTCCTGTTTGTAGGACTTTCAGCATTAGGCCATCGTGCCATACCGTATCAAATGCCCGGAGAGGTCAAAAAAATGGCTGTTACTTTCTTTCCTGGAAGCGTTTTCAATGTCCTGGGTGATGTAAGCCAGTTGGTCCTCTGTGCTTCTGTTTTGTCTGTATCCGGTCTCGAGGGGGTGAGCAATGAGTTTGTTTCTAGGTACCATGTCAGTCTCCTGTTTACTAGCCTCTCCATCAATTTCCTTGCACAGCTGAGAAGGCTGATGGGTCTATAGCTCTTTGGGTCATTTTTGTCCTTGCCTGGTTTCAAGATGGGGTAGATGTGTGCCTCCTTCCAGGTTGATGGAACTTGACCTGTTTTCCAGCTCTGGTTGAAAATGCTGAGGAGAAACCTTTGCCAAGAGGACCAAGGTGTTTAAGGAATTCATTGGTAATTCCATCCGCTCCAGGTGCCTTTTTCTCCTTTAGCTTTTTATTTGGTCTTCTAGCTCCTGCAGGGTAAACATAGCTGTCATGCTGTCTGTTGGGATTGTAGAGTCAAGACTATTCAACAGTTGCTTTGACTGGTTTTAACTTCTCTTTTCTTGCCTGTTGAATTTGGACCTGACTTTCCAATTGATAGGTTCTAGCTAATAGGTTGCTGCTGCTCTGCGGTACAAATCCTGTGTCTGTGTGTAGCACAGTTTTGGTCGTTCTGTCCGTCACCGTTTAGGGTTTTGTGAGTTCCATAGTTTTTAGTGTCTTTCTCAGATTTAAGGAGGCAGTTTTTTCTGCCAGCTGCTCTCATGCTTTTCTTTGGTAAATATAGCCTTTGTCTTGTTGTGTAGGGTAAATTTTGTCTGTGGGGTCTGCTTCCATGTTTCTCTTTGTATGCTGAGTTCGCGTGAAGCTCTTCCAGTTTAGGGGACCAATAGGGTCGTCCCTTCTTCCTCTTGGTATACTTGTTTTTGCTGCATCTAGAACCCAGTTGTTGAATGTTTGCGGTTTAGGGCTATTTTTTTAATTTTCATGTTCTTAATGGCTTCTAGGTGTGAGGTGAAGATATTCCAATTTGCTTTCTTATAGTTCCAGCTGGGGTGAGTGTTCCCTTTGGGGTGTTCCTCTGTCCCTTCATGGAGATTATTATGGGTTTATGGTCACTGCCCCCCTAGTTGATTGCACACACTTCGACTTGTGAATTTTTCAACATCTTCAGTCGCTATTGCTAGGTCTGGGTTGCTGGTTGTTCTCCAAGGTCGGAGAGTAGTATGAGTGTGGGTCACCAGGTTTGTTGAGCAGAACAAGACTGTTGTTGATGATGTCTTCTACTTCCTCTTTTACATTTAGGTCAAGTACCCCAGCTTGGAGAGTGGCTGTTGAAATCTCAACTATTATCCAGTTTTCTGTTTGGTTGTATGTTGTTTAAGTGGATAAATTTGTTTGGTGGTGAATATATGTTGCAAATTGTGATTTCCGTGTCGTTGGTTTTTAGGCAGATGGTTATCGCTTCTGTATCATTTGATTGGGACGGTCGTTTCCCAGGCTGAGAACCTGTTTTTGACGCGTCATGACTCCCCCTTGGATCGGTCTTGCCTGAAGATTTCAGTAGCCTCTAATGGAGAATCTGTGCGTGCTGGTAAGATTGTTTCTTGGATGTAGCACACATCGATGGCGTGCTCCTTCAGAAAATTTTGCAGCTCTATTTTTTTGTTTCTAACGCCTTCTGCGTTCCACTGCATTATTTTCAAATCTTGACCCGTGTGTTTACTCTCGTCTTCTCTAGCTGGTCTGAGAGTGTGAGGAATTGTGTTTGCTGTTGTGTTTGGAGAATAGGGTTCCGGTGTTGAGCCTGCCTGGTATCGACCTGTAAATATGACACCGTACCGGAGTAGTGTTGTTGCATAGCCGGCTGTAGTGCGTAGATGCGCTTTTTATTCCCGTGCCGCTTGGGCATGCATCTTCCGACTTTGGCGGTTGAGGTTTTATTTCTGGGATCTTCCTACCATAGGCAGATTGCCTTTCTCGGCTTAAGGGCTCTGCCTACCCCGGACTGCCGTATTTAACACATAGCAATGCGAATGTCGGTAGCGATCACAATTCTGATCGGTCACCATCGTACTTCTGAGTCGCTTAACTACACCACAAAACATATCCACGAATAACACTATCCTGCGTCCAAATAAATGAAAAGTAGTAATCCAGGCCACGGAAGCAAGATGAAGTGATCAAAATTTATTGCTGGCGCTAACCGATACGTTCGCTCAGCGCCATTTGTAAACCAGAATTCACTGTGTGGCTAAATCTCGGATGCAGATTGGCGACAGTAGAATCTGTTATTCCATTACTCATTGTGAGGGGTAGTTGCACCACGATTCGCCTTACGGCCGTTTTCTGCAAACATTTGTTTTGAGTTAGTCTTCCCTAGCGGACATGTGCATCAGATTTCAGCCAAAAATCTGTAATCCTTGCAACATGCATGATAGGTAACTGGTTCTATTCTCTACGCCCCAAATTTGGGCCCAAACTGATTGCCTTCTGTGTTACTAGTGAGATTTCTCGTCTTACAGAGTGTCAATGAAGGCATATAGAAATAGCTTGATACCAACATGTTGTGACATCTATTGACATGGCATATGAAACTCATGCTGACATTAATAGTTGAAATATATATCTACACTTAGATTGTTTATGTGAGAATAAACCTTGATCAAGTTTTCCCATCCTAGCTTCAAGATTCTAGTATGAGAATACTAGACAAGCTGACTGGCTAATTTTAAAATGCATTTGTTACGTTGCAAAATTGAGAAATTATTTAGACCAGTAACCTATTGAATCATAGCGTGTTAATGATTTTTGTTGTTAAATTAATCGTATATTAAAGTTGTTTGCACCGTTTCTGTCTTTGCAGGTGATCTGTGCTCTAAAGAGAATGACTAAAGTCAATGACAATGTAGCAACTAGTGAAGCTAATCACTCCAGGACAAGACTTCACCAGAAATGTTGCATGGAGTTCCAATGGCATTTTGAGCCCTTGACTGCTATGCAGTAAGTTTATCATAAATTACAATGTTAAATATTTTATAGCCGCCTGATTTCAGGCATCTTTCATACTATGTATTCCTGAACAATCTCTAATCATGCACTTAATCCACTGGACATTGACAGCTTGAAGTATGTGATTTCTCTAAAGCTTAGTTTTTGTTGATTGGGTCATGTTTGTTGAATTTATGATTTTTGCATAAATGCTTGCTTTCTTTATTGCAAGTTTCTCTTGACATTCAGGCGAGCCGTATTCCAGTTTAGGGTCAACTGGATGTTTTCCACAATTCACGATTTATCTGATCTGTTGTAGATGCATCTGTTAGCGAATGTCTGCAGTTTGAATCTATTTTTGGAGATATGAGGGAACAAGATGTAAGCTAGGTGTGTCGATGATGATAAACTGAACTCTCTCCCTGAATTGTGATGTAACATATATCTGAGACACATTCAACATGTTCATTAAATTGCAGTACATTATTGATATTGAAGCCTGCTGGTTAATTCGTTGCCTTGCGCTCCAATTGTTGTGGATGGAATATGTACAGTGATCTGTTAAATTCTTGATGCATTTTTTCCAGAGATCCCAGATTGACGTTACTGAGTTTGTGCAATACTTTCATCATTGGGTAACATCATTTCTGTGTGGTGGGACTGAGCCATGTGAAATAAAAATCCGTAACATCGAAGCCTATAATATATCTGTATCAGCTATAATATATCTGTAGATGCCTTACGTACATTTTTAGAGTGAGCAGTCATGTCCATATTTTTTTAAATCGATCAATTTCTAAACATTGTCAGACATTTTCTTTATAAAACATAAATATTGTAGTTTGTTGAAAATATGAAATATTAGAAACCCTAAATATGACTTAAAAATTGGTGTGTGTGTATGTATATATATATATATATTGGAGAA
>JADZMA010002869.1:0-10830 GCA_020796225.1 Arion vulgaris
TGATAGAGATAAATAGTAGAAAAATTTCCCATTAATAATTTAAACCCCCAGTAAAGTTAAATTGCTTATCTATCTCTATCAAATTCTTTTAATCAGACCCCGGCACCATGTAGTTAAAGTAATAGTATAGTAAAGTTAAAGTAATATAAGTTAACTTACGCCACTAAGTTCCAGAGTTCAGTAAGTACGACTTCGTTTTAAGTTAAAATTAAATAACTGGAATAAAATAACTAATAAGTACATATGATGCATTATTCTAGTTAAAGTAAATACGAAATATTTCCTTTAAAACAATAATTTTTTTTATAAACTCAACCCTTACAGATGACAAAGTTACAAGATTTACATTTCTTACCGAGCGTTCTCCTGCTGAGACGACCGTAAAGGGAAAAAGAGATGTGTTTCCGGGTCATGTAGCGTTAAAAGTATGACTGGAATATTTCTTGCTTCGGTGTGGAAGGAAAAGAAGACGTCGAAAGAGGTGACTGATGTAGGCCCTAGGAAGCTACCTAATAAATAAAAACATCGTAGAAATCGAGGGCTGGCCTCCCTTGAGGTGCATAACGGGAACAACATACAATCGCTCTTAGGCTCAGATCACATACAAATGACAAAGAGTGGTTAACAAGCGGTAGAATGAAGCGTTCGAAGAAGAAGGAATAGAAACAGTCTTCTTCTTCTCGTCGCTGATGTTCAATGTCTCACAACTAGTCCGGTTCTCTGGATGTTATGTTGTTGTGTTTGTTAGTTCATCAAGGCTTAATCAGCGTTGTGTTGATGTATGTCGCTGTTGGCCAGTGTTCTTTCCGCAGTTGATTCATTAAGTGACAGTCTTGCAGGATGTGTTGGCTTGTCACATGCACATGTGGGATGGAATAGTTTTAGTATGTGTAAGTGTCTTTTTGTCCAGTTCTGAATCGAAACAATATCACCTGGATTTTTATCTAGAAAGTGGAAATTGTCTCTTTTCTGATCTTCTTTTTTGAGAACAGGAGTGTGAGGTATATCACCTTTTTGTTCTTCTTATTAAATAATAATAGCTTGTCATGAGCCACCCCAACAGTCCTTGGAATGCCTCTCTCTCATAAGCTTGAGTTCCGCCCCTGCAGACGTCTCTCAAATCATCAGTTACATCCTGAATCCATCTTCTCCCGGTCTTCCTCTTCTTTTTGCTGGATGCATTCTTTTCCATTCCCCCAGCCCTTCGTGTCTGTTTATATGTCCAGAATACTTCAATTTACTCATTCTTATTTGTAGCATCAGTTCTATTTGATTGTGAGTCCTTTCTGGATAGATCAGCGCCGGATTAGCCTAGTAGCAGAAGTAGCAAATGCTACGGGCCCGCGCTTCTGGGGGGCCCCGCGCCTATGTGACAGAGCTAAGCTGTCACTAGTCATAAAAAAAGGAACCAAGGTTGGAAGTGGTAATAATACCCCCTCATTTTCTTATTTAGGTTAGGATCATAGATAAGCGATAACTTTGCTGTTAGTTTGCAAAAAGAAGGATGCACGTGTCGTTCTTCTCTTTTCCAAATTGAAACCGAACAAACATATTGGCGGACACTTTTAAGTGAATTACATGTACTACAGTTATCAATTTTGGAACAAGGTCTTGCATTCGGGGTAGTTATAAACTATTGGTTCAAAAATTAATGGAAATTATTTAGGTTTGTTGGAATTAATACCCTAATTTGACATTTTTTGCATATAAATATTATCAAATAAAGGAAAGGACATACATCATACTTATCAAAAGCAACATGCGGGGAATGTATCCACTATTGCATCAAACACTGGATCTTTATTATTTGAAACTAAAAATGCAAGTACTATTCGATCATTTGGACTCTACTCGGAACATTTGCATTGTACCAACTCCCCCTTTAGGGGCGCTATGTTTACCATCTGGACCAGTGGAAAGGTTTGTCAAGTTTTTGTGGAAAGGGTCAATCTGCTGAACAACTCGCCCAAAGTTTTTGATATTTTAAAAACAAAATGACATTGATATCAAAAACTGTCGGTCAAGGGTATGACAATGCCAGCAACATGAGTGGGAAATACCAGGCTAAAACACGCGTAGGAGATACATAAGTACGCAGAATACATTCCTGCTTTGCACATGAATTTGATTGCTAAGTGTCTGCAGAATGTTGTATAGAAGCATTTTTTTTTCGATTTGTTGAAAGCCTCTATACATTCTTTTCCGCTTCTACCTATCGATGGGCATTCTTACAAAAGCACTGAGCGATACAGGTTCAAAACTCCCGACTTTGAAGAGACTGTCGGACACCAGAAAAGTCTGCCCAGGCTGATCGACAAAGGGCCCTGTGTGTTTTTCCCCTATCAAAAAATTTTTGGGAATGACATCAAAAATAACCCCTGGATAAAAAGGAAGGTGTCGTAATCAAGCGTATGGACTATTTTTCCCCCCCATTTAGCCTCCCTTATCTTGGTTGGGGGGTTTGGGGCCCTTTAGGATCCTTCGGGGTATGTGGGGGGGGAGTCTAACCCCAAAAAAATTCAAACCCAAATGAAAAATTTTTGAAGGTGAAAGGGCCAGAAAAAGGGGGGGAGCAGGGGGGGCCCTCATGGGTGACATGCGGGAACCCCCCCGGCGGTGGTAAATGCCTGGCTGCAAAACCCATCCCAGCTATGGGCCCTAGCACTTTCCTCTCTCTCTCTTGAGGGGGGGACATCCCCTTTTTTTTTTCTTGTCTTCTCCTTCTCTGACCTTTCCCTTAAGCAAAAGGGATTAAAACCCACAGTGTCCAGGACCCCCTAAAAAAAGCCTGGGTTGGTACCCCGGAAACAAAGGCGGGAAGTCATCTAAGTGGGACGACTCAGAAAAACCCCGGGGAAGACAGATCTCGTCAGGGGGACTGCAGCTGTCTAAAGAACAACCAAAAAAAAGATGTCCTAAAGGAAAGGGGAATTGTCAGCCATTATTGGCGGGGGGAATCGACAAAAAAAAACCCAACTAAAATGGCCATGCGAAAAAATTTTTATATAACTGGGGGGCCCCCACCAAGGAAAAAACCAGGTGGTGGGTGGGCCCCGGCCCCCCTCCCCTCGAAGGGTCCCCCCCCTTAAACTGGGCCCTGTTGATTCTTGAAAAGCCGGGGGGAGGACGGGGGTATTACTACTGGCAGCAAGGACAAACTTTCCCCCCTCACAATTATGCAATGGGGGAAGGGAAACCCAAAAAAACGAGAGCTAGAGGAACGTCTGCGAGCAAAAAAGATTGACATCTGCTTTATCCAAGAGACGCACCTTAATCCGGGAAATAGATTCAGCATTAAAAAGGTTTGAAACCTTCCGTCAGGATAGAAAAATAGACAAAAGGGGGTGGGTGTTCCCTAGTTCGTAATTCCTTTCCCAGTTAAACCCACGGTCAATCAGATGGCACAAATTTCCCAAGCTGTTAACTCCTTAGCCAAACAAAAGATGACACTATACAATTATATTTTCCACCCCCCCCAATTCAAAACGGGGCTAAGGGCTATCAAAGTTCAAGATGCCCTTTGCTTTATTGGAGATTTAAAAGCCACCCCAAAGCTGGGCTTGACATGGTCCTCGGGGTTAAGCCGAAAATGGCTGATCCCCAACAGTCTCCCCATTCCTCAACCCCCGATGTCCTCACACATGTTACCCCGACGGTGGCGCAAAACCCAAGCACCCCAGATCTGGCTTTTGCCCGGGGCAACATTCCCCAGGAAAACCAAAAACCCAAGTCTGCGACCAGATTGGAGTAGTGACCATAAAACCAGGGGCCCCTCATAAAAAACTTAGAAGGGGAATTTAAAACCTCTCCCCTTTATTGGAATTAAAAAAGGCAAAACTGGGGCTTTTCCCAAAACCCTTGAGAAAAATTACTGAAAAAAAATTAATAAATAAGGAAAAGTGGACAGAGATGCGTTCCTTTTCAATAAACCTTTTTAGATGCTGAAAAGGCTACCCCAAAAGGGAGGAAAAAAAAACTAAACCATTTGGACCCCCAGGATGGCAGTTCCCCCATAGCCCCTTTGCAGTCCAGAAATACAATGGAACTCCCCAACGGCCCAAAAATGTAATACCCCAAATAGGGGGGGGCCCCTTTAGGGTTAAAAAAAGGAAAAAGTGAAAAGAAAATCCTGGAAAAAAGGGGCAACCTCTTTGAAAAAGGGGAAAAGATACTCAAAGTTGTGGAACAAAACCCCTGAAGGGTCCCAACCCCATCTAGGGGAAAAAATTTCCCCTCAGAAAGGGAAAAACTTCCCCGGGGAAAGCAGGGCCCCCCTGGGGCCCCCAGTGTTCCAAAAAAGGGCTCATGCTCAATAAGCCCAGGAGCAAGGAAAAAAGCCCAAAGTGAGATAAATCCCACATTAAAAAAACAACAAGTGAACCCTTTTGGGGGTGGACATCACATGACTGGGGCTGCAAAGGCATAAAAAAAGCTCAATCGAAAAAGGGCCCCCGGGAAGATGGAGTATCAAAGGAAATTCCAAACAAATGGGCCCAATAGCACAGAGTCTTTCTCCAGATTTTTAACAATTTGTTGGAGGCAAAAGGGGAAATCCCCGACATCTGGAAAAATGCCCCAAACCCCCCAATTTTCCAAAAGTGGAAAAAACAAAAAATCCGCAGGCTACAGACCTATAAGTTTGCTAAGTTTACTTTTCAAAACTGCCCCGGGGGTTTTCCCCCTGACTCCCGTGGTTTTTGAAATCCCAAACCCTAAACTGGATCCCCGCCCAGACAGGCTACAGGCAGCATAGAAGCACTTTACCAAGTGGCATACCTCCCCGGGGCAAAAAAAGGCTTTAAAAGAAAGAAAACCCTCATGTGTTTTTTTGACATGTCTAAGGGGGCCGACAAAGTCTGGAAAAATGGTTTGCTACTCAAGCTCTTACCAGTAAATACAGGGGGAATGTATATTGGATAAAGACTTTTTTACCCATTTGACAAGCACAACAAATTTGGGTGGGTGCACAGTCCCCGATTCAAATTAAGAGCAGGGGTCCCCCAGGGTTTTGGGGTCCCCCATTTTCTTTTCCCGGTTTTATATTAATGATCTGCCCCAAAATCCCGCCCCGACATGTATCCCTCTCCATGCTGAAGTCTGGCTTTTTGTACACCTCCAGTTTCTAGGTCCCGCCATCTTTTTAAAATCCAGGCCAGCCTAAAAAAGCGTCCCCTAATGTGGGCAAGTAAATGGGCCAGAAATAAACCGGGGAAAACTTGGGAACGCTTTTCTCATTGTCAACAAAAGGGAAAACACTTCCCGACTGGGGGGGTTTTAAAAAATGATATCGTTCCCCCCTTCCCATTCTCAAACCCTTTTTGGAGTTAAACGCAGTCGTCGACATGGAAACATCCATAATGGGAAAAAAACAGAAAGGATGAGGAAAAAAAGTGATGGAAGGGGGCCCCAAAAAAGGGAAATACCTGGGGGGCTGATATTCAATCCCGGGGCAGGTGTACACTGGGAGTTAGGCCAAAAATCGAAAATCATCATCGACATGGATATGAAATTTTTAAAAAATCGATACTGAAAAAAAAACCAAAAAGGTGTCTGCTTCTATTTTTTGGGGGCCATAAATCTACACCAATTTTAGAAATGGAAAAAGGGGTAACATCAGCCCTTAGGAGACGGAAAAAAGGAAAAGTGATTCTACAGACTGAAAGGGGTCGAATGCCTCACCCATCCCCTATAAAAAATTGGGGTAGAACAAAAAAAACAGACTAAAAAACGCAAAGTCTAAACCACAAAACAAAAAATGAAAAAGTCAATTTCTTGGAAATACTAAATCCAATTCCCCTACCTGAAGAATTGCTTTTTGATCACGGAACCAGACTCGGGACCCCTAAACTTCCCCCCTCCATCCCTAAATTATTAAGCAAAGATGCCCGGGGTAAACTGGTGAAAAAGCAAATTTTAAAAAGGGAAAATCTCCATTACATGTTTCCCGAAAACAGCTGGATAAAATTTTAAGATGGATCGGGAATGGGGGCAACCATGGGTGGGGGAGCAGGAAAATGTACATTAGGCACCCCCATGCTACCACTGTGTCTCTTTGCGGGTCCCACTGGAAAATATTTCCCAAATCAAAGCAGGGCTCATGGGCCCTGATGGCAGCACAGCCCTGAATAAGCTGCAAACAGCTGCAAGAAAGATGGTTTTTCCCGACTCATTGCAGCTATAAAAGCCCTGGGGCTAAATCCACTGTACCGTAAAAAAACTACAAGAAGCTCAGCTTTCAAAAAAGGCAGAATTCCCGAGTGGATTCCATTCACTGTGGCATTGGGCAATGGAGTGCTGATTTTGCTAAGGAGGCAGTCCCAAAAGACAAATTCCCAACCCTTGTCTTTTAAAGAGGTCAAAACCCTCATACAGAGAAAATCTGCAGTAGACTGGAAGAAAAACACTGGATATGATTAGGGAAAAAGACTCCCTCAAAGACCAACAGAACAGACCAGGTTTATATTTCATCCCCGGACACTGCAGACTCAAAAAACATTATACGACTGGAATAAGTCAAACGCTCTCTGCCGTGTCAGCAGGCAGAACAGACAAGAGCATATCCTGCAAGACTGCCCTTTTTTGTGTGAGCTGAGAAGCACATGGGCCACCCGTGCCCTGAAAACTAAGCTTTGGGGAAATGACGACCTGAAGCTGTCTGCCCATTTGTGGTCCACAGTAAATTAAGCGCAGAAGAGATCGCTGAAAAGAAGAAGAAGACTAGTTTTTAGATGAGTAATTTGGGAAACGGGAAAAATGACCATTTTTGGAAACGGAATTTGAAACTGTCTAGCGTTTAATTAGTCACATGATCAAGACCTTAACAGGGATATATTTTGAATCGTTACACGGGCCCCGTTCAAGCAATGGGGCCTACATTGTCAGATATTGAGGCCAAAAACCAAAAACCTGACGCTGTGAAAATATCGAAAGACTTAAACAAAGCGAAATACAAGTAGATATTTCAGTAGCCTGCTCCCCTTTGATAATTTGAAAATCAAACACATAAACAAAATTTGAAAGTCAGGTTTTTATTGTCAAATTGAAAAATCCTTAGCAAAGCGGGGAAACCATGACGACTTGTTTTTGGGAATATTTGACAGTTAAAGTTTTTGCTTACAGGAAAAAGATTTGAAAAGAACCCCCAAATATTGTCAGCTTTATCAAGAGGTTTTGGGAAAAAAGCCTAGGCAAACGGGCATTTAAAGTAATTTCAAAAATAATGTAGCTGCTGCTATTAACAAAAAAGCATGAGGTTCTTGAACTGAAATTTTTATAAACTTATAAGGGAAAAAATTAAAGAGTCGTGTTTCCCAAATGTAGAAATAGTCTTACAATTTACTTGTCTTTAATGATTGCATCAGACTTTTTTTTTCGATAAAAATATAAAAAGGGTTAAGGAAATGATGGGACAAGTTCGTCTAAATAACCTCACATTACTGAACATTGAATGTAATTTACTAAGAGAAATTGATTTGTCTAGTATTATCTCTAAATTTGCTTACATTAAATCAGACGTTTGTTTGAAAAAGTTGTGTTTTTTTTATTATCTAAAAACCTAGGGGCTAAAATTTCTGGGCCCCGCGCGGGTTTTAAACCCCATGGAATATATCTTTTGTTCTCTTCTTTTCCATGATATCGAATCTTCTGTAACACTTTTTAAAAAAGCCAATTTTTTCCCACTGTTTTTTTTAATGCCCATCTTACAATCATACTTGCCACGGGGAATATTCTGTTTTGGGTATTCTGATCTATGTTTTCCCTATCAGTTCCATTCCATACTGTTTTGAGTTGTTTCTTTTTTGTACTGCCGTTTTTGTTTTTTGTTTTTTCCTTAAATTTTTCCCTTTTCCCGTTAACAGTGAAGAGATATTTTAAAAATGTTCATTGTTTATTTTTCTCCGGGTAACAAAAATATCTTTTTCATGCTTTTTTTTCCCTTGTCATTATTTTTGTTTTTGCCCTTGGAAATATTTTTGTTTTGCTACATTGAGATACATATTTTTTTTTAACATTGGATACATATTTTTTTTTTGCCACATTGGATACATATTTTTTTTTTCTCATTGAGATACAAAATTTTTTTTTTTGCCCAATTGGGATACATATTTTGTTTCCATTGAGATACATATTTTTTTTTTGCTAATTTAGATGTATTTTTTTTGCTACAGAGATACATATTTTTTTTTTTTATTTGGATACATATTTTTGTTTTTCTACATTGGAACATATTTTTGTTTTGCTACATTGAGATACATATTTTTGTTTTGCCACATTGAGATACATATTTTGTTTTCCCAATTTAGATCATATTTTTTTTTTTCTACATTGAATACATATTTTTGTTTTTCCACATTGAGATACATATTTTTTTTTTGCTACATTTTTTTTTTGTTTTCACATTGAGATGTATATTTTTTTTTTTACATTGAGATACATATTTTTTTTTTTGCATATTAAAAATATTTTTGTTTTGCTACATTGGATCATATTTTTTTTCCACATTGAATTTTTTTGTTTTACATTGAATCATATTTTTGTTTTGCCACATTGGATACATATTTTTGTTTCCACATTGGAAAATTTTTGTTTTGCCACATTGAGATACATATTTTGTTTTTCCACATTGAATCTTTTTTTTTTTTACATTAGATACATATTTTTTTTTTATATTGAATACATATTTTTTTTTTGACAGAGATCATATTTTTTTTGCCACATTGAGATATATATTTTTGTTTTGACATTGAGATACATATTTTGTTTTGCCACATTGGGAAAAATACTTTTGTTTTTCCCATTGAGAAAATATTTTTGTTTTACATTGAGAACATATTTTTTTTCCCATTAGATACATTTTTGTTTTTCCACATTGGATACATATTTTTTTTTGCTACATTGAGATCATATTTTGTTTTGCCACATTGAGATTATTTTTTTTTTGAATTTAGATACATATTTTTTTTTGCTCATTGGGATACATATTTTTTTTCCACATTGAGATACATATTTTTTTTTCCACATTGAGATATATATTTTTTTTTTGCCATTGAGATACATATTTTTTTTTTTGCCACATTGGATAATATTTTTTTTTTGTACATTAGATACATATTTTTTTTTAAAATTTAGAATTTTTTTTTTTTTGCCCCATTGGATACATATTTTTTTTTTGCCATTTAGATATATATTTTTTTTTCCCATTGAGATCATATTTTGTTTTCCCCATTGAGATACATACTTTTTTTTTCCACATTAGAATTTTATTTTGTTTTCCCATTGGATAATATTTTGTTTGCCCATTAATCATATTTTTTTTTTGCCACATTGAGATCATATTTTGTTTTCTACATTGGAAAATATTTTGTTTTGCCACATTGAGATACATATTTTTTTTTTTGCTTTAGATACATATTTTTGTTTTCTACATTGGATACATATTTTTGTTTCACATTAGATACATATTTTTGTTTTTCTACATTGAGATACATATTTTGTTTTTACATTGGATACATATTTTTTTTTTGCCACATTGAGAAAATATTTTTTTTTTGCTACTTTTGATACATATTTTTTTTTCATATTGGATCATATTTTGTTTTTACTTTAGATACATATTTTTTTTTTGCCCATTGAGATATATATTTTTTTTTTTCCCATTGAGATACATTTTTGTTTTTACATTGGATACATACTTTTTTTTTTGACATTGAGATTATATTTTTGTTTTTTCCACATTAGATACATATTTTTTTTTTACATTGAGAAAATATTTTTGTTTACATTAGTAAAATTTTTTTTTTCTAATTGAGATAATATTTTGTTTTTCCCATTGAGATACATATTTTTGTTTTTCTACATTAGATCATATTTTTTTTTTGCACATTGGGGTACATATTTTTGTTTTCCCCATTGAGATACAATTTTTTTTTGCACTTAGATATATTTTTTGTTTTTCCACTTAGATACAAATTTTGTTTTGCCCTGAGTAATATTTTTGTTTTTTCTACATTAGATAATTTTTGTTTTGCTTTTTGAGATACATATTTTTTTTGCCCATTGAGATACATATTTTTTTTTTCCCATTGAGATATATATTTTTTTTTTTCCCCATTGAGATACATATTTTTGTTTTGCCACATTGAGATACATATTTTTTGTTTTGCCACATTGGATATTTTTTGTTTTGCCCCATTGAGATAAAATTTTTTTTTTGCCATTGGAACATATTTTTTTTTTTTGCCACATTGAGAAAATATTTTGTTTTTTACTTTAGATACATATTTTTTTTTGCCCAGAGATACATTTTTGTTTGCTACATTGAGATCATATTTTTTTTTTGTACATTGGGGTACATATTTTGTTTTTCATTGAGATAATATTTTTTTTTTGCTACTTGAGATACATATTTTGTTTTGCCAATTTTGGGTAATATTTTTTTTACATTAGATAAAATTTTTGTTTTTCCCATTGGATATATATTTTGTTTGCCACATTGAATCATATTTTGTTTGCCACATTGAGATAAAACTTTTGTTTTGCCACATTGGATATATATTTTTTTTTTTACATTGGAAAACATATTTTTGTTTTTCCCATTTAGTCTTTTTTGTTTAAATTTGGGTACATATTTTTTTTTTACATTGAATACATATTTTGTTTTTTCCCATTGAGATACATATTTTTTTTTTGCTACATTAGTAAAATTTTTGTTTTTTCCCTTGGGGGTACATATTTTGTTTGCCACATTGAGATACATATTTTGTTTTGCTACATTGAGATACATATTTTGTTTTGCCACATTGGATACATATTTTTGTTTTTCCACATTGA
>JADZMA010002870.1:0-10825 GCA_020796225.1 Arion vulgaris
CTAAATAATTTTGTTTTCATTTCATCAGCCACCTTGAAAAGCGATAGCATTAGGGTAAATGTAGCTTTCTTCGTGGCACGAGGTCTCAGGATCTGCTGAAGTGGAATTTTGTTTTTTCATTTCATCATCGACCTTGAAAAGCTTGATATCATTAGGGTACATGCACTTTCTTCGTAGGCACGAGGTCTCAGGATCTGCTGAAGTGGAATTTTGTTTTTTCATTTCATCATCGACCTTGAAAAGCTTAAAGCATTAGGGTAAATGCACTTTCTTCGTAGAACAGGGTCTCAGGATCAGCTGAAGTAGATTTTTCATCAACTTTAGGCTCTCAATTGTATATTGTATATGGACGAGCTTAATGCAACAGTTTGAAAGTAAGTGTGGCATTGAAAAATGTACCCCATTCGAAGATTGATGGTAGTAAAAGTAGAAGTAAAAACCCCGCTTTCAAACCCTGTGGCATATAACTAAATACAGTGTTAGGTCCGAATTTATCTTTGACCAACAGCACACGATGATCTGTACCCCTTAGCTGTACTTATCGGCGTCTCTTTGTACCATTTCATGCTGGGTAGCTCCATCATCCAACAGTTAGTCTCTGAGCTACATCAGTGTCTCAAATGTGTTTATGTGAAAAATATTCCCTATTTCTAGTCAAAGATTTGGTTACAGAATTCATATTTTTATTTGTTTCGATTCTTTAGTAAGATGGATAACTCGTAACGAGACAAGATGTCGCTGAAATGTACACAAACACTAACTAGAACATATACATAAATGATGTATTGTACATAATAGATACTTCATGGATGCTCGTACATGAAATGCAATAGTTTAAGGAAATGTTGGAAATTGATCGTAATATAAAGCAATTCAGAAGTTAGAGATATTGGGAAATTGATCGTAATATAAGCAATTCAGAAGTTAGAGATAGTTGAAATTGATCGTAATATAAGGCAATAAAGAAGTTAGAGACAGAGCCACAATTTTGAAGAAAAAACACAAACCTGACAAGAAACATGGAAAAACAAACAAAAACAACTGACAGACAGAACTGACGATGTTAGAAGAAATAAACAAACAAACAACTGGACAACAGAACTGACGATGTTAAGAAGAAATAAACAAACAAACAAACAACTGGACAACAGAACTGACGATGTTAGAAGAATAAACAAACAAAATTCACTAATAATGTATGCAAAACAAAGTAGGTTTGAAAAACAAGAAATTGTGAAACACGTATATTTTTTTTAAAATACTCAGATATATTTGACTTTACAATTACAAGACTTTCTAATGAAAATCATACTACGTAGAGAACACTTGTAGAAGGGTAATGTGATCTAAGTAATATCTAGAAAAACAAAGCTATAAATATAAAACATGTGCCCGACTTTGTTTTCTCAGCGCATCAGACATTATTTTATTTCAACCCTATTAAGTTTAATTGTCGGTATACGACTCTCGTTTATTTTCTATGGTTAAAAAATGGTGTCGTTATAATTTGGATGCTATATATATTCGTCAAGCTTCAACTTACTTAAAGTAGATCTATGGTTTGTGCTTCACTTGTTATGGTTTGTACAGTAATTAGAACATACAGTCTTCCATCAAATGTGTATATTTTTGGTTACTAGTAATGACTAATGTAGATATAAGGACGCGGCTTTAACGCTCATCTGTAGATTTAAAAGGCATAGAAAGTGATGGACTTGTTTACACTGCGACTGGAGGATTTTGTAATGTATTGTAACTTACAAGAAAGACTGTGTCTCTAATATTAGAAAAACGACTATGTTCAGCAAGCAAACTGCAAGAAATATCAGCCTGCTTATTTTTATGATATTTGCTAGGATATACTGAGAATATATACGTCTGATAGGAATTCTATAAGATCGATTTATGAATCAATACGCTTAATCTGTATGCTGCTTTACATTCCTTCTGCTCTTAGATAGAGTGCATACAAAGGAAAAGGCCGTCCACGCAAAAAGGTGGACATCAGAGATAATAGAGTGAAAACACTGTTTATGAGGCGCACACAAAGCGTGTTTAGAAACCTCTTCTTACCTGACGATGTGAAGAAAAACAGAATTAAAGAAAGAATAAAAAAAATGTTGGTGTCTAATGGTAATAAGTCTTTTTCCTATTTTTTTTTATTCAGCTATTTTGGTTATGCCTTGATAATTTCTAATCTTTGGGACTACAAACTGAGGGTACCTTTGTCTTTTATTCAGCTATCTCTGGTTATGCCCTGTGATAAGTGCTAATCTATTGTGGACCTGAAACTGAACAGTTTGAATTCTGTCAGGTTCCACAAAATTTAGTTTTCGACTGAGTATGGTCACAAGTTGCTTCTCACCTCCCCCAGGAGGAGGTAGTCTTGCTAGATATGCTCTAGTGTCTGTTCCGCTGTTGACTCTTGCAGAGAGATGTTTGACTAATATCTAGTTTATGTAAGTCTAAGTTGGGCAACCTTTTAAAGGACAGTGGTCGGGTCTGAAAAAGGTGAGGATGTTGAGGACGAACACTCACATATTGTAAGCCTTCTATACGTTATGAATTTCTTCGTAATCTAATATAATGTAGAAATTATACTAGTGATGTAAAATTTGAATTAGTAACATGTCCTTGCGGAATGTTTGCATTCATCACAACCGCCTGAAAACTCTCTCTTGCAAGTTCACGGCCTCTTCTAGCGTCATGTCTAGATGACCTGCTGCCACCTTCGTCTTGGTCGTCTCCCGCCTCGTGTTCCAAGAACCATTGTTACTGATGGAAAGTAAAAGGGCGGAAATGAAAAATATGGATATGGAGGATGAGGGTGACAAAGTGAAGTGGGTAAAATAAAACTACAAATTAGTACCTTAAATATTAAATTAAAGATTGTGCTGAACTTTCAAAACCAGCATGCCATATAGTGGTAATCTGCTTATGTGGTCGAAGCATTTAATTTGTTGCTTCTCGTTGAAGTTCAACATTGATGTTGTACCCACTTTTGCCCAATGTTTTCATTTCTAAACCAGGTCTCTTCTTGATACTCCCAGCATTCTGCGTAGACACTTCATCTTTGTCGTGACTAGTTTTCTTCTATAATTTGATGTCAGTGACCAGGTTTGATATTCAGACTCCAAACTGATATTCTGAAATATTTTGACTAGCTATAATACAAATGTAGTAAGTATTTCTCATTGAAAATATTATCTGGAAAACAATAAACTAACAGAAAATGTGAAGGAAGCATTTTCCAGAAGAATATTATGGTTTCTTTATGATAGACTTGTCTCTAATTCTATATTAGTTTATCTCGGTCTGTTGAGTAATCAATGGAACCAAGATTAGATTATCTAGCCCTACGTTCTCATCGACGTCGATTTAGCATTACTGTTATATCTAATTAGCATTGCAGATGTTGTGATTGAGTAGTGTTGGTGTATAAGGCATGTAGTAAATATTATAAAATCTTGGTACTAGGATACGCATTACAAGAACAATTTGTCTGATAATACCTCTCTCTCTCTCTCTATCTTCCTCTCTCTCTCTTTCCCCTCTCTCCTCTCTCTCTCTCCTCTTCTCTTTTCTCTCTCTCTCTCACTCTCTCTCTTCTCTCTCTCTCTCTCTCTCTCTCTCTCTCTCTCCTTCCTCATGGGACGTCTACTCAGCATCAAAGATTTGTTGCAATGGACTTCCAACATTCTCTGTTTCAGGACTTGATGTTGCACTCCTCTAGTCTGTAATTTGTTCACCTCTTGGTGTTTCCCCCCTAGTATTTCAGTCTTTTGTTTGCTCACTGTCATTCACCTTTTCCCTGAAAGAAGGTTTGGATAAATGTATTATATCTCTTGAGGTGTCAAAAATATAGTTTAATTTTAATTCTGTATTAATTCCTTCCCATTACTTGTTTGTCTTCAACTTTTTTTGGTGTCTATTTTTCTTTCTATAAATACAACCACTCTTCTGTATATCCACATCTTGTATATCCACATCTTGTATATCCACATCTTGTATATCCACATCTTGTATATCCACATCTTGTATATCCACATCTTGTATATCCACATCTTGTATATCCACATCTTGTATATCCACATCTTGTATATCCACATCTTGTATATCCACATATTGTATATCCACATCTTGTATATGCACATCTGTAAAACACTAATTCTGTTTTACAATGTCTATTCATTGTTCATCTTTCTAGACAGACACAAACACGCACACAAAAGTTGAAATAAGGCCCCTCGAGCTCTACAACACTGATGTTCAGTCCATCTCATTTCTTGATGCACGCTCTATCTTTAAGTAACTGATGTTCAGTCCATCTCATTTCTTGATGAGCTCTATCTTTAAGTAACTGATGTTCAGTACATCCCATTTCTTGATGCAAGCTCTATTTTTAAGTAACTGATGTTCAGTCCATCCCATTTCTTGATGCAAGCTCTATCTTTAAGTAACTGATGTTCAGTCCATCCCATTTCTTGATGAAAGCTCTATCTTTAAGAACTGATGTCAATCATCCCATTTTATAAGCTGTGTCGTCATCCATTCTGTAAATTATAAACAAGCTGTTGCTCTCATAAAAGCCAGTGTATTACATTTAGTTTTAAATATCTGAATATCAGTCCAATCTTCGTTTGGTCCACTGTCAGTTTCTAAATTATTCAGACGACATAGATTAGTTCAATCTTCAGACTCCTATATGGATCTACTGTTCTTTGCTTAACGGTGTTCGTGGTGTAAATTGAATAGACAGACTTACGTTACATACTCAATAGTTGAAATACTGGAGTTGGATATCATATATAAGCTGTTATTACTTAGCAGTTGTGTTTGGAACAGGGGAACACATCAATTGTTGACGCTCATAAACTGCATGAAAGCATTTTGAACTGCAGCTTTTATAGGAATAGGTTGTGCAACTGAGGAGCGAAATAAGGACATATTTATTGGGAGGGTAACCAAACCATTAGCTTCTACATATTATAATATTTTATAGTTGACATCTCTTGGTGATATTCAAGACATCTGGGTCTTCTTGGAGTAGTTTATAGGTCTCGATAACTAATCATGTCCATCTTTATGTTGAGTTAAATTACTATTTCTTTTTGAGCTCTTGTTTCACATTCCAACTTAATGTCAGCACATTTTAATGCTGGAACTGGAATACCTCTCATATTTAACTTTCTCTCTTTATATAATTTGTCCCTCTAGCTACCTGAAAATATTGTTTTGACAGATAACAATACAATAGACAGAAAGCTATATAAATATCAGACAGCGGATAGACATATTAGTAACAGCATATAGATAAGCATAACGATAGACAGACAGAACAGAGGCATAACTAGAAAGAGAGAGAGGCGCAAGAAACATGCATGAGTAGACAGATTGCAAATGCGCAGACAGTTAGACAGATACAGTCAGCCATATCGAACAGACCGAACAGACAGACAAACAGAAAATATGCAGACAGACAAATATGCAGATAGACATGCAGACAGACACTGTTGACAGACAGGCACTGTAAACAGACAGACAATGTAGACAGACATTCATTGTAGACAGACAGGCACTGTAGACAGACGGGCAATGTAGACAGACAGGCTCTGTAGATAGGCAGTTAGTACGGAATGAGTTAATGTGACCAAAATGTTTCAGTTTCCGAGACACAATGTTGTTTATGAGGCAATGTTCACCAAGTTCAGATATTTTCTTCACTTTTGCTTGTTATGATATCTTGACATTATTCATTCAATAGTTGGGTTCGTTGTCTTGGCTATTCTATAGCACACATTTATATGATCGATCTTATGCGGTAGGAAAATAACTGTTACATCTAGTGTACCCAATGAAAAATCGAATTTTCTGAGATTGAGATCGTCTGTTGGTTTAAGCTATAACTCGAGCATGTAGCATCACGTGACAGTTTTTCCTAGGGTGGCCACAGAACCAAGTTAAAGTACTCGATTAATGATGACATTTTCCCCATCCCACTAATAGCCCTGTTATCAGAACACTTTCTGCTCGGGAAATCCGATATGTCCATAATGGTCAAGAATGTGTTTGCTGGCAATGCTAAATTTAGACAGAATTATTCAACCAATGTACACGGAACAAACAATTAGAAGATAGATAATATTTCTGCCATTGAGGATTAATGAAAGATGTCGCATATGATAAGAACATAAAAGAAACTAATGAAGAAGTTATAGGAAAGGAAAGAGTGAAGAGCTATTTGCTAAAGAAGATTCTGAAGAGATAAGAAAACTAGTTCAGTTAATACCTATATGTTGAACTGTGGATACTGCCTGTAGTGCAGTGTAGGTCTTGGGACGAGAGACTGTGGATACTGCCTGTAGTGCGGTGTAGGTCTTGGGACGAGAGACTGTGGATACTGCCTGTAGTGCGTGTAGGTCTTGGACGAGACTGTGATACTGCCTGTAGTGCGGTGTAGGTCTTGGACGAGAGACTGTGGATACTGCCCATGAGTGCAGTGTAGGTCTTGGGACAGAGACTGTGGATCTCCCCAGTGGGGTTTGGAGTCGGGAGAAAACTGGGGATATTCATGGTGCGGTGGGTTTTGGGCAGAACTGGGGATCCCGCCTGTGGGTGGGTGTAGGTCTTGGACAGCTTGGAAAAACCTGTATGGGGTGTGGTCTTGGGAGAGGCTGTGGATACTGCCTGGTGCGGTGGGGTCTTGGGATGAGACGTGGAACTCCCCAGGGGTGGGGTTTTGGGACGAGAGACTGGGGATATCCGTTTGCGGTTTGGGGGTCTTGGGGACGAGATTTGGGGGATACTCCTTTAGTGGTGTGGTCGGGGACAGAGCTTGATACTCCCATGCGGTGAGGTCTTGGGACGAAGATTGGGATACTGCCGGGGGCGGTGAGGTTTTGGGACGGGGATTGGGAATCCTGATGCGTTGGTTTTGGGACGAAAAACTGGGGATACTGCCTGGTGCGGTTGGGTTTTGGGAAGACGGGATCTGCTATGCGGTGTGGTTGGGAATGAGAGACGAATTTAATGGTGCTTTGGGGGGTGCATGCCCGAAAGTTCAGGTTATGTTTTTTTCATTTATGCCCAAACAGAAAAAATGCCTTGAGTCTTACCGTGGATTGAACACAAGTGCTTCGCATGGAGCCGCGTTCTAATCCATATGACCAGACTCTCTCAGGAATTAAATGAATCACCTAAGACCAAGAAACTCAATCCCCGAGGAGCAGAAAATAATCAGGGATACTTCAGCAATTGCTTCACCTCAGTAAAACTCCTTAAGGTCTATAAGTGATAAAAATCAATTTTAAAGTTAATAAATATGATATATAACCAAAAGCCACATCTCCAATATAGAGTCTGGACAGTACTGGCATTCCAAGCATGTACACCTTGCTGAGTCAGCGACGTTGAGATGGCTGGGACACGTGTGCTGTAAGCGATGGTAGAATCCAAAGAAATCTCTATATAGGTCAACTCCGCAACTGGTACTAGACCGCATGGTGCCATTATTACCTTCATTGACACCTGCAAGCGTGTTCTCAATTCCTGCGACATAGATAAAGAACACTGGGAGCGCTGGACGAGACAGGCAAGCATGGCGAGCGGCAGTGAGGTGCGGCCAGAAAGAAAGAGAAAACATCACATGTGAGCAATGAGAGCGAGAGAGCAGAGGAGCATCCTCATGATCGCTCAGTCTCAGTTTTACCTGCAGCAAATGTGGCAGAGTGCCACTCCAGATTAAACCATTACAGCCACAGAAACGTTGTGATTCAGCGCAGAACATACTACGTGACGCAAGACCTATTGTCTCCTGAGACAAAGAGGCCAATGATGAACCAAAAGCAAAGTTTCCCAATGTTTGAAGGAATAGATACACTGCACTCGTCATGAACAACAATAAACCATACCTCTGACACATACGCTATCGTTTGAGTTCTATGGTATCATGCCTTCGAAAGTGATCTGGTCTAAATTTAGAAAAATTCTATACGTGTTCTTAAAAACCATACTTCATGAGCAGACATGTTTCAGATTTGGAGCTGCACAGAAGACGAATTCTTTGTGTTTGATCTAGGAATATATGACTGCTTCCAGAACAACAAAATACATTGTATCCATCGTTTTTGTAATACAACTGACTTACTATCGGGTTTGGCGATTGCATTCTTATAAAGATAATTGACATGGGAATACATGGAAAACTGCACATAGATAAAGACGAAAATCACTGATGCAATCTCCTCTAACTAGGTCTTACAGGAAGGCTTACCACAAGGTTCATTCTTAAATTGCATCTCCTTTCTCATTTACATCAACGATCTGGCAAATCAGATTAAATCTGGAAAAAAAACTATGTCCGCTCAAGACCTGACAATATGTAAAGTAAAAGGTGGATCTGGCTGTCGATCAGAAAAATAGAAACATACATAAAAACAGTACATGATTACTACCTGGCATGGGGTCTAACCGCACATAAATGTGTTCACAAGCTTCACTGAGAGCACAAAGTCCAAGAAAACACCATCTTGAGACTAGACAAACACAAACTTCTAAGAAAGCACAACTCGATTTATATAAAAGTAACATTTCATCAACAGCTCAAACTCAAGAAGCACTATCAGAATGAAAAAATACAACATTAGAACGATTACATCTCTTGATGAATCTTACTACTAACATTAGTTTAGATAGTGATACTTTTAGATACATATCTTTGTTAAATACGTTATGTAGTAGAACTCTACCTTTACCTTTAAACAACTTATTCAAATGTTTTATCTTTTTTTATGAACAAAGTGAAGAGCAATATTTTGTTCCTAATTAGTGAAGTCAACACCAACTGCTGCATACATCCATTTGGAACCTTTTGATCTGCGGATGGGAAAATATGCCTGTCATTTTACAAAGAAGCAAAAGAAGCACATGACCAATGTCAGTGAAATCAAAGATAAAAAAACACTTTTTAAAAAAAGAGAGATTTCTCGAAATTAGTAAGAAACTTACTAAAGTTAAATTATGCATATCCTTTACAGGACTGCGAATCAACCGAGCTTTTAACGCTGTTTGTGATTTTCTAGGCATTATTCGTTCAGTAGTTTGCCATTGCTTTCTGAACGGGTGGTGCGATCGTTCTTTGTAAAAATCACGCGAAACAATTTGCCACTAAGCTGTTCACATCGTGATTCGAACTTAGAACGTCGTGGTTAATACACCGAGTCACTATTCCCTAAGCCACAAAAGCCACCAAGAAACTTACACGACATAATTATTAGAACGAAATTAAAATAAAATTAATAGATAATTTGACGTTTTACAACAAGATTTATGGATGTGTCGCAGATAACCGATGATGCATATCCCCTAAAATGGATACAGGTCTAAATTGACGGATCTGCATTTTAGACAAACAAAAGAACAGGCTACTGAGTCTAGATATAGATTCCAGGAAAATCACCTGACAAGATGTTTGATTAGTGCAGGTAGATATGATCCTACTATGACTGAAGCAGCTTTGTACTACCTGAATGTCATCAAAAACACAGAACATAATTTTACAGAATGAGTTCAGTATCTGCCTTTCAAGCTCTAGAAGGTAGTCGGCATTGTAGATCTCAACTTTCCCAAACCACCCTAGATATTAATCAACTCATCACATTCTATGACATACAAATTATACAGTAGATTGATGGAAACTCCAATGTTTCTTAACATGATAAAGCAGATACAAAAGGTCAGAAATAATCAACACAGCAACAACAACATTCATATACTACACTTAACACTGACCAACAATTCCTTAATGCCAGAAAGTAAACATCTGGCAGAAAGATGAACCATTTGGTAGCGCTGAAAGAGGTCTACTGACAATTGTCAACCCGTACAACATTAACTACAAGAAGTCGGCATATTCATTTTGATATTGTTTTTCTTTGACGAAGTGATATAGAAATAAATATATTGTAACACATAAATAAAAACATACCACAGAAAACTATCTTCATGGACACACTGGCTGTTCATCAGTGAGTTTATGATCAATATAAAGATATTTACTAACTTTCCACACGAAAATGTAATCTTATCAGCATTTCACTCCTTCTTTCCGTTCCTGGGTTGTTATATTCCATTGGCCTTCATTTTAATGTTTTATTGTAGTAGTCAGCAAATAAAAGTTTATTTTCATTTGTCTGGAGGCAACCAACAACACGATCAATACTAAACAAGTGTCACGTTAAACTATCTGGGATTAGCATTAGTTTCTGTAGTTGTATTTAAATTGTCATAGAAATCAACAGAATAACTTGGTATTTGCTTGTTTTTGTTTTGTTCTTTTCTATATAACCAGAGTTCATGTCATGAGTTTTGAGGGAATTATCATCACTGTACTTTGGACAAGTCCATATGGAAACCATTTATCACTGTCTAACCGTCTCCGTCAGAGTTTAACAATATCAATTGTGTGATGATTACACAAACGTTTTGTAAATAAACTGGTGCTGTACTTATGGGCGGCCTTAAACTCAGCTCTCATCTCCTTCATACTTACCGGCGGCCATGATTTACATCTCTGAAAATACATTACTCCGTCGTAGTTTCGCGAACATTGCTACATTCGGATAGTCCAGTACTTTTCCTTCTGACATAGTTGTCAATCCAGTCAGCATATGCCCACGTTCATTGTTCACAACTCCATCATGTTTGGTAATGAAAATTAAAATGAGAGTTTATATTCTCGAATGTCGTAGCACTTTCACCCATTGTCTACATACTTACAAGACTCAATTTGTGAGGCATCACGAGCGAGGAACCATTTTGGTTTTCC
>JADZMA010002871.1:0-10824 GCA_020796225.1 Arion vulgaris
GATCCCGCGCCTCCTTCATTGCTAATCCTTCCAAGGTATGTAAGCGGTTGTATCTCAGGGGGTTTTCCTTCTAGTTTGACTGGTGCTGGGGTTGCTATGTTCAAATCATTACTTCGTTTCTTCTGATTTATTTTCCCACCATCTCACTATATTATTAAGCGGCTGGTCTTTCCTGGATATCTCTATGTGTATGAGATAGGAGTGCGATGTCATCTGCAAAATCTAGGTCTTCCAGAGTGGATGTGAGCGTCCATCTAATACCTCTTGCCTTATCTTCCGTTGTTTTACGCATCACCCAATCTATGACAGTGTTGAATAATAGGGCTGACATAACACATCCTTGTCGCACGCCTGTTTTGACTTTAAACTTTAGTTCTGAAGTTTCAACACTGCATGCAAACTTGCTGTAGCAGCTTTTATAATATTTATAAAACACAGTGGGATTCCATACCATCTTAAGATACGCCATAGACTTTCGCGGTGTATGCTATCAAAAGCCTTTTCAAAATCTACAAAGTTGATATAGAGTTTGCTTTGCCATTCTGTGCATTGTTCTATGATATTTCTAAGAGCAAATATTTGGCTATACAGCTCCGTCCTCTGCGAAATCCTGCTTGTTCCTTTCTCAGTTTCTTATCCACAGCGTCAGTAATACGTTGTACGATGATTTTGCTTAAGATTTTACTTGGGACAGAAAGCAGTGTTATTCCACGCCAATTATTACAATCGGCAAGTGAGCCCTTTTTGGGTATCTTGATGATGACTCCTCTATTCCATGCATCAGGTATTATTTGGGCATTCCATATAGTAGTAAACAAGGGTTGCAATATATTAGCTGAACACGTACAAACAAAGTACTATAGTTTTACAAAATACATAAACAGTGACGATAAACAGCAACGTTTCGACCAACAAGGCCTTTATCAACAAACGAACAAACAGGAGTGACAAATTAAAATGAAACACAAATGGACGACCAAATACCAACTATCTAAGGAAAATCTGGAATAAAAACGAATAACGAAATAAATGTAACACAAAAAACACACATAAAAACTAGAAATAGAAAAAAAACAATGAAACATCTAGTAAATATATAACTTGAATACATGCAACATATACCCATATAGATTATAAAGCATGGGAAGAGAAAGTACTAAGAAGCATAATAATGTAATACATGCAACATATACCCATAGAGATTACAAAGCATTGGAAGAGAAAGTACTAAGAAGCATAAGAATGTAATACGTTGAGCCCGCGTGGTCTGAAGGTACCATACAAAGAAATCAACCGATTCTCCAGAGCAAATCGACTACAATCATCAGAGGAACATGATCGGATGGCTGTGACCTGGACATCGCAAGCTCCTGAATGGTCAGTATCATTGAAATAGGTAGCTACAGGGGTCACAGAGCATTGGCGTATATCGCGCAAGTGTTGGGCGAATCGGTCACTGAGTCTCTTGCCGGTTTCCCCAATATAGGCCTTGTTGCACCGCTTGCAGATAATGGCATATATAATATTACGGGACTCGCACGTGAAACTGTCTTCAACAACGAACGTGGCTTTTGGAAAGACACCGTGCGGGTCTGTATTACATAAGCACAAGTGTTACAGCGCCGACAGCCATGGATGGTGCCAAAATGACTCTGGATGTTTGGCGAGGCGACTGTGAACTAACATATCTTAAGGCTTCTGTCCCGTCTGTACGCCACCAAAGGATAGTGTTGGAAGATTGAACGTGTATCAGGATCAGACTGAAGAATGGAGAGATGACGGAATAAGACTTTCTTCACAAGGAACTATGAGGGTGGAAAGTTAAGACAAGTTTCACCCTGTCAGAATTGGAAGTTCTATGCTGGTTAAGAAGGCCTCCTGGCGAGAAATTTGCTGAACGCGCGCATAGCAGAAGCAAGCACCTTATCCGGTATAGCGCTTACGAAGAAATCCAGCATCTCGTGGCTCTATCGAGGAAATCGTCGTCCTCGCTACAGAGGCGACGAAGGCGCAAGTTTTGAGAGAATGGTAAAGAATCACGACAAGCCTGGGAATGGGAAGAGGTATAAAGAAGAAAACTATGTGCATCAGTAGGCTTGTAGTATACTGATGTAGTGATAGTGGATAGGCTGATAGTGATAGTGATGTCAAGAAAGTTGACACAAGAGGTAGAGATGTGAGATGTAAACCGAATAGCCGATTGAAGACATTAATGAAATTAATGAAGCGTGACAAATCGCTAGGCATATCGGTAATGCCAATACAATCATCAATGTATCTATGATACACAGACGGAAGAGGGCCATCATAGGAATTCCATACTAGGTGCTCAAGATGACCCATGAATAGACAAGCATAACTGGGTCCCATTTTAGTACCCATGGCGACCAAACTGATCTGCTCAAAGAACTGGTCATTGAACTGAAAGGAGTTGAGAGTTAGAACTAGTTCTGCAAGACGAAGAGAGAGCCGGGTGAGAGACAAGTGGTTGTTCTCCTGTCGAGAAAGAACTGGAGGCTTGAAGTCCGTCGGAATGAGGTATGGAGGTGTACAATGAGCACACATCAAGGAGGAAGAGACGTTAAGTCCTGCCAGGCAACAACTCAATAGACGAAAAAACAGACAAGGTGTGGTTAGTATCTTTCAAGAATGAAGGTAGTGTGGTGACTATAGGATTGAAGATACTATCAAAAAGTCGGAGATATGTTCCGTAGGACACGAAGCAAGCAGAAACGATGGGCCTACCCGGATTGTTCAGTTTATGAATTTTGGGAGCATATAAAGGCGGGTTTTCCTAAACAGCTATCGATGACACAAAGTGATGATGCGCCGGTAGGAAGGTCGTTAGAGACAATTAAGTTCTTAATTACTGTACGGACTTTACTATTGTTAGATAGTGTGACATCAGAAGAACTAGTTCTATAGAATTGGGTGTCAAGTAATTGGTTGCGGCCTTCCTGAAGGTATAGTTCTTTGCTCCATACCACTATTGCACCGCCTTTATCGGCGGGTGTGATAACAATGTCATCACGTCGACGGAGGTGTGATAGAGCACGAAACTCGGACGGAGACATGTTAGAATGCCCTAGGCGTTTGGGGTGGAGCAGTCCAATATCGTGTAAAGTATTCTTGATGTAGAGATCAAGAGCGTTGGAGACACCAGGGTTGGGTGTCCAATCATGTTTGCAAGTAGAATATTTAGCGAACATAGACAGGACAAGCCTTAAGGATATGTTAGTTCACAGTCGCCTCAAGCCAAACATCCAGAGTCATTTTGGCACCATCCAGTGTGGCCGTCGGCGCTGTAACACTTGTGCTTATGTAATACAGACCCGCACGGTGTCTTTTCCAAAAGCCACGTTCGTTGTTGAAGACAGTTTCACGTGCGAGTCGTATATTATATATGCCATTATCTGCAAGCGGTGCAACAAGGCCTATATTGGGAAACCGGCAGGAGACTCAGTGACCGATTCGCCCAACATTAGCGCGATATACGCTAATGCTCTGTGACCCTGCTACTGCCCATTTCAATGATACTGACCATTCAGGAGCTTGCGATGTCAGGTCACACCTCCGATCATGTTCCTCTGATGATCGTAGTCGTTACTCTGGAGAATCGGTTGATTTCTTTGTATGTACCTTGCGACCACACGGGCTCAACGTATTACATTCTTATGCTTCTTAGTACTTTTTCTTCCCATGCTTTGTAATCTCTATGGGTATATGTTGCATGTATTACATTATTATGCTTCTTAGTACTTTCTCTTCCCATGCTTTATAATCTATATGGGTATATGTTGCATGTATTCAAGTTATATATTTACTAGATGTTTCATTGTTTCTTTTCTATTTCTAGTTTTTATGTGTTTTTGTTTTACATTTATTTCGTTATTCGTTTTTATTCCAGATTTTCCTTAGATACGTTGGTATTTGGTCGTCCATTTGTGTTTCATTTTAATTTGTCACTCCTGTTTGTTCGTTTGTGATAAAGGCCTTGTTGGTCGAAACGTTGCTGTTATCGTCACTGTTTATGTATTTTGTAAAACTATAATACTTTGTTTGTACGTGTTTCACTATTTATCAAGTTTTACTGCAGTCTTCCCCTATTTCAATATATAGCTGCAAGTTCTGGGTCTATTTTGAATAGTTCTGCGTTTAAGTTATCATTCCTGGTGCCTTGTTATTCTTAAGAGATTTAATTGCTGTAATGATCTCATCCTGGCTGGGTGTTTCAATGCCAATTTCTAACTCCTCTGTTGGTTCTGGTATTCTGCTACTACCATTGGAGGTGGTCTGTTTAGCAATTCTTTAAAATGCTCTGTCCATCGTATTTCTTGTTCCTTTTCCGTTGTCAATAGTATTCCATTCTTATCCTTTATGAGAGTATTTGATCTTCTGTAATGTTTCCAGCTTATTAGCTTTGTAATTTTGTACACTGTTCCCTGATCACACTTTTTGCTGCTTCTTCTGCCTGTACTGCCAGGTCTTCAACATACATTCTTTTGTCGGCTCTCACAGCCGTTTGGTTCTTTACTTGCGCTTTTGTACTGTTCTTGGTATCTTGCTTTCAGTCTTTCGGACTTTGCTTCTAACAATTTCTTTTAATATTCTTCGGCTGTCTATTATTTTCCATGTTGTTGGTGTTATCCATTCTTTTCTTTTCTTTGTGCAGTACCCTAGACATGTTTCACTGCTCTTGCTATATATAGATGCTATGTTGTCCCATGTTTTATCTATGTTGTCAGTTTCATCCATAGTTTCATTACTTTCTAGGGCTTGGAATCTGTTCTTTATCTGCATTATAAACTTATCCCTTACTTCCGTGTCTTTTAGTCTATCAACATCGAACCTCTTTTGGAAGTTTTTCTGTTGTCCTGTTTTCTTAGTTTAAGTTTGACATAAGCTGTGACTAGGTGGTGGTCACTACCAACATCTGCACCTCTCTTGACTCAACATCTGGCAGCAGAGTCTCCAGGGTCCATTGATCATTATATGGTCTATTTGGTTTTTATCTCTGCCATTAGGGAATACCATGTTAATTTGTGGATATCTAAATGTTGAAATAGGGTTCCTCCTATAACGAGATTGTTCATGCTGCAGAAGTTTACTAAACGTTCCCCATTTTCGTTCATCATACCACATCCATATTTTCCCATAGTTCTATAACTATGCGTGTTGTCTTGTCCGACCTTCGCATTTAGATCTCCCATAACAATGATAACATCATGGGATGGTGACTTATCTAATTCTGCTTGTAGGTTTTCGTAGTACGAGTCTTTCTTTGTATCTTCGCTATCATTAGTTGGCGCATAGCATTGTAGGATTGTGATGTTTGTATGCTTCCCCTTTAGCCTGATCTTAATCAAGCGGCTGCTGATAGGTTTCCATTCTAACAGACACTTTTCCACGCCTTTCTTAGGATTACTGCTACTCCTTCATGGTGTAGGTCATCGTCTCGTCAGAAAAAGGACTGTTTCACCTGTTGCAGTGGTACTTCTTCCATTTCCTGTCCATCTGCTCTCGCTAACCCTTAGGATATGTAGATTATATCTTCTCATTTCTGCTGTTATTTGTGATAGTTTTCCGGTTTCGTACATTGTTCTTACATTCAAGCATCCAATTCTGGTCTTGGTTTTGGCATTCAGGACTTCCGTCCTCATAAAGTACTTCTTTGGCTTTCACCACTTCAGTCATGTGAGTCAATGACTCTGGTAGCCCTTCATACCCGTAGATAGGTTGTATGTTTGTTTGTTTCGTAACTTTAATTTTTTTAAAGGATGGGATCGTTAGTCCCAAGCCCAACCCCAACCTGGAGGACCAGGAGACCATGCTTCGTCTGTCCCCTCCTCAGTGACCTTTCCGGCAGGTAACCCTTCCGGGAACATAAGTTCCCGCCGTCATAGCTCACTGTATCATTGGAGCACACAAGCCTCCCCACCACTACAAGAGTAATGGCCTCATAGGAGGATCTCATTACAATTAATTTGTCTACATTAATTAAACATTACAATTAGTGTGTCTATACAATTGATGAATCGTTAAACAAAAATCTACTGAAAATGAAGAACATCATAGATTAGTATCCGTCGAGTGAAATTATGAACAAATACTATTTCGAAAACAATGTGATATTACATTTCAGTAGTAAGTGTTTGAAGATATTATCATTAAACATTACATTAACTAATTTTAATTGCTTTTGACACAGAAAATGGCTTATCATTCTAACTGAGACTAGATAAATAAACAGCTTTATAAAATAGATAGTTATGTTACATCGCGTAACGTCGCGTAGAACTTATTCAGAATTTGTAGTTGTCAGTTCTATGTTTTCATTATATCTCACGTAATGTCCATCTGTTTATAAACGCTGAACCATCTGTCCATCTGTTTATAAACGCTGAACCATCTGTCCATCTGAAGTGAGTTTTACTTGTGCAACTTTTGAGTTCACATTTCTATAAACTCAATATAACAGATTTATCAATGTATGTATCATTATCATTCAACATTTTGTGTTGAGCAACTAAAGTATTGTGAAAGTGAGCTGGTCTCATCACGGTTAAACGTTATAGTTTAGTACTGTGAGCCTGTCTAACAGATTACAAACGTATGCTATTATATGCTACGTGATTACCTTTACCTATGATACCAATGACTACGTTAAACCAACTGATTCAAGATGCGAATATCCAAGTTATAAATAGTTCAATAATTTCTCCGGACGGTTTTCAATCAGTTAAACAAGATGTGTCGGCTACACTTGTTGGACTTTGTATTTCGATATTTGGTTGTGTTGGTAACCTCTTCAATATTGTCATCTACTGGAGACTAGGTCTCAAAGACAGTATGAGTGTTGAACTCTTTGCTCTCTCGGTTACTGATTTTTCAGTAACATTCTTTCGTGCAACTAATAATGTTGGTTATTTTATCAACATGCTTTATCCTTTCAGTTCTACAGTGGCAAGAGCAATCGGCTCTTCAGTTTCGGGTGTATAATAAACATTGTATACATGAGCTCTTGCTGGATACTATCTGATATCAATGAAAGATGTTTCTGGTAGTTTCTCCGTTTAAAGTCAAAAAGATGTTCACAAGATATCGCTGTCTCATCGCTATACTCACTATCTACATTATCTCTCTTTAGCCTGTTACGCCCCTGGCGTTTAGGGCAACAACAAACGTACACCATTCTTCCTGTTCAGGCCCTTCCTCTGTATTGTGTTCCAGCTATGATTCATTTCCTTCAGCTCTTGCTCTATCGTTCTCCTCCAGGTCGTCTTGGGTCTTCCACGCTTTCGCCTACCCTCTGGAGTCCATCTCATTCAGTTTTCGTGTCGGAGCCAGTCTCCATGCGCATCACATGCCCAATCCATCTCCAGCGTCGTCTTCGGATGATAGTGCCCATATTCTCTTGTTGGATCGTGCAAGCAATTCTTGATTCGAGATAGTAGTCGGCCAGTACACGCGTAGATTTTTCGCAGACAAGTTGTATGAAAGGCGGAGAGTCTGGACATATCCTGTTCTGTCATTCTCCAGCATTCCGATCCGTAAGAAAAGTTGACACACAGCTGTATAGATACTAGTCTTGGTTCTGATGCTATTGGGCAGATTTCCAGGCGGTCTGAAGGGTCATGAATGCACTGCGTGCTTTACTCAGTCTTTTTTTAATGTCAGATCCAGCCCTCTTCATTGCTATCCTTCAAGGTATGTGAAAGCGGTTGTATCTCGGAGGTTTTACCTTCTAGTTTGACTGGTGCTGGGGTTGCTATGTTCAGAGTCATTACTTCAGTTTTCTTCGATTTATTTTAGCCCAACCATCTCACTATATTGGTTAAGGCGGCTGGTCTTTTCCTGGATATCTCTATGTGTTTGAGATAGGAGTGCGATGTCATCTGCAAAATCTAGGTCTTCCAGAGTGGATGTGAGCGTCCATCTAATACCTCTTGCCTTATCTTCCGTTGTTTTACACATCACCCAATCTATGACAGTGTTGAATAATAGGGCTGACATAACACATCCTTGTCGACGCCTGTTTTGACTTCAAACTTTAGTTCTGAAGTTTCAACACTGCATGCAAACTTGTTGCAGGCTTTTTATAATATTTATAAAACACAGGGGGTTTCCCATACCATCTTAAGATACGCCATAGACTTTCGCGGTGTATGCTATCAAAACCCTTTTTCAAAATCTACAAAGTTGATATAGAGTTTGCTTTGCCATTCTGTGCATTGTTCTATGATTTTCTAAGAGCAAATATTTGGCCTATACAGCTCCGTCCTCTGCGAAATCCTGCTTGTTCCTTTCTCAGTTTCTTATCCACGTCAGTAATACGTTTGTACGATGATTTTGCTTAAGATTTTCTGGGACAGAAAGCAGTGTTATTCCACGCCAGTGAAACAATCGGCAAGTGAGCCCTTTTTGGGTATCTTGATGATGACTCCTCTGTTCCATGCATCAGGTATTATTTGGGCATTCCATATAGTAGTAAACAAGGGTTCAATATATTAAGCTGCAAAGTTCTGGGTCTTTTTTGAATAGTTCTGCGTTTAAGTTATCATTCCCTGGTGCCTTGTTATTCTTAAAGAGATTTAATTGCTGTAATGATCTCATCCTGGCTGGGTGTTTCAATGCCAATTTCTAACTCCTCTGTTGGTTCTGGTATGTCTGCTACTACCATTGGAGGTGGTCTGTTTAGCAATTCTTTAAAATGCTCTGTCCATCTTATTTCTTGTTCCTTTTCCGTTGTCAATAGTATTCCATTCTTATCCTTTATGAGAGTATTTGATTTCCTGTAATGTTTCCCGCTTATTAGCTTTGTAATTTTGTACACTGTTCCCTGATCACACTTTTTGCTGCTTCTTCTGCCTGTACTGCCAGGTCTTCAACATACATTCTTTTGTCGGCTCTCACAGCCCGTTTGATTTCTTTACTTGCGCTTTTGTACTGTTCTTGGTATCTTGCTTTCAGTCTTTCGGACTTTGCTTCTAACAATTTCTTTTAATATTCTTGGCTGTCTATTATTTTCCATGTTGTTGGTGTTATCCATTCTTTTTTTTTCTTTGTGCTTTGCCTAGACATGTTTCACTGCTCTTGCTATATATAGATGCTATGTTGTCCCATGTTTTATCTATGTTGTCAGTTTCATCCGTAGTTTCATTACTTTCTAGGGCTTGGAATCTGTTCTTTATCTGCATTATAAACTTATCCCTTACTTCCGTGTCTTTTAGTCTATCAACATCGAACCTCTTTTGGAAGTTTTCTGTTGTCCCGTTTTTCTTAGTTTTAGTTTGACATAAGCTGTGACTAGGTGGTGGTCACTACCAACATCTGCACCCTCTTGACTACAACATCTGGCAGCGGCGTCTCCAGGGTCCATTGATCATTATATGGTCTATTTGGTTTTATCTCTGCCATTAGGGGAATACCATGTTAATTTGTGGGTATCTAAATGTTGAAATAGGGTTCCTCCTATAACGAGATTGTTCATGCTGCGGAAGTTTACTAAACGTTCCCCATTTTCGTTCATCATACCACATCCATATTTCCCATAGTTCTAATAACTAGCTGTTTTTTGTCCGACCTTCGCTTTAGATCTCCTACGATAACATCATGGGAAGACTTGTCTAATTCTGCTTGTAGGTTTCGTAGTACAGAGTCTTTCTTTGTATCTTCGCTATCATTAGTTGGCGCATAGCATTGTAGGATTGTGATGTTTGTATGCTTCCCTTTAGTCTGATCTTAATCAAGCGGTGCTGATAGTTTCCATTCTAACAGACACTTTTCCCGCCTTTCTTAGGATTACTCTACTCCTTCATGGTGTAGGTCATCGTCTCGTCCAGAAAAAGGACTGTTTCACCTGTTGCAGTGGTACTTCTTCCATTTTCCTGTCCCTCTGCTCTCGCTAACCCCTAGGATATGTAGATTATATCTTCTCATTTCTGCTTTTATTTGTGATAGTTTTCCGGTTTCGTACATTGTTCTTACATTCCAGCATCCAATTCTGGTCTTGGTTTTGGCATTCAGGACTTCCGTCCTCATGAAAGTAAACTTCCTTTCGCTTTCACCACTTCCAGTCATGTGAGTCAATGACTCTGGTAGCCCTTTATGCCCGTAGATAGGTTGTATGTTTGTTGTTGTTTCCGTAACTTTAATTTTTTAAAGGATGGGATCGTTAGTCCCAAGCCCAACCCCCCAAACCCGGAGGACCAGGAGACCATGCTTCGTCTGTCCCTCCTCAGTGACCTTTCCGGCGGTAACCCTTCCGGAACATGGGTTCCCCCGTCATAGCTCACTGTATCATTGGAGCACATAAGCCTCCCCACCACTACAAGGTAATGGCCTCATGGGGAGGATCTCATTACAATTAATTTGTCTCATTAAATTTAAAAATTACAATTAGTGTGTCTATACAATTGATGAATCGTTAAACAAAAATCTACTGAAAATGAAGAACATCATAGATTAGTATCGTCAGGAAATTATGAACAAATATATTTCGAAAACAATGTGATATTACATTTCAGTAGTAAGTGTTTGAAGATATTATCATTAAACATTACATTAACTAATTTTAATTGCATTGACACAGAAAATGGCTTATCATTCTAACTGAGACTAGATAAATAAACAGCTTTATAAAATAATGGTTATGTTACATCGCGTAACGTCGCGTAGAACTTATTCAGAATTTGTAGTTGTCAGTTCTATGTTTTCATTATATCTCACGTAATGTCCATCTGTTTATAAACGCTGAACCATCTGTCCATCTGTTTATAAACGCTGAACCATCTGTCCATCTGAAGTGAGTTTTACTTTTGGGCA
>JADZMA010002872.1:0-10821 GCA_020796225.1 Arion vulgaris
GGGAGAAGGCTTTTGATAAAGTGGGAAGGCTCCCAAAAGTGAAGTTCCCAGAAACCTAGTAGCAGGACGAATGTACAAATGGATACCAGATCAGAAAAAAAAACTGCAAAGTGCAAGTGCAAAAGTTCACCAGAGGAAAAAAACACTAGAACAAGGAGTTCCTCAGGGGGGAGTACTGTCGCCAACACTGTTCCTCATATACATCAATGACAAACCGAGAAAATTTCCCCGAAAGGTCCACCACGCCTTGTATGGGGTGACCTGGCCCTGTGGGCTAGAGGAGCGCATTTCCGCTGCAACAAGCAGAATACAACAGGCCCTCCAAACCCAGACAATGGTCCCAAAACATGGCGATCAAAGCCAATGAAAAAAAAACGACAAAACGTTTTCCCCATCAACAAAGCCCCAAAGTCCCGTCTACTAAATAACCCTATATTGCTCCCAAGAAAAAACCCACATACCTTGGAACACCTTCGACCAGCGATGACATGGCATGCCAGATTTAAAAAAAAAAACCCGAGCAAAATCCAATGGGAATCAGAAAAAAATAGCTGGCACAACCTGGGGGGGAGATAAAATGTTTTTAAAAAAGCTTTATAGGATATGTTCCCCGACACGCAAGGTTTTGCATGGGCAAAGTAAATCCAACCAATAAAATCAACCGTTTTAGAAAAGCATGAGAATTATTAAGGGGGTGAGATCACCCAATACAGGAAAAGGAGAAGACCACCGGCCTACAACCAATGGAGGATATAAGAGACAGAGAGACAAAAACAAGCAGAAAAGTTCAAGAGACAGAAGATCCCCTGTACCACAGAATGAATGGGGAGGAAGGGGGAGACTAAAAAAAAACAACTTTGAGGACAACCAAGATGAATGGCAAACAGCCATCATTGCAAATTTCCCAAACCACTAAAAAACACCAACACAAGACAGAAGGGAAAAATAAAAAAACAGAGCTGAATGGGAAATCACAGGGATAGTAGGAAAAAAACCCAAAAAACAAGTGAAGAAAAAAAACTCTACCAGTACCTAAAGGGAAAACTTTCCTAAACAGGTGGACCCTTATCACAGATGGGCGCAGCAAATCCTGAAAATGGAGGGGGAGGAGCCCAAGTGCCCCCAGTGACATAAAAACCCGGGAAACAAAATTAGCGACAGGAAGGTTCTCCAGCAATTACAGAGCAGAGGCAGGGCCCCCAAAAACGGCAGCAAGCCATAGTGTCAGAGGAAAAAAATGAAAACCGGATTTTTATGATGCCCTGTCAGTAATTACTGCTCTAAAAAATGAAGACGATAACAACTTGAAGGAACGCAAGCATACTACACCGTATAACATCCCAGAGTGGTAATACAGTGGGTAATCTCACTGCGGAATACCTGGAAATGAGATTGCAAATATTGGAAAAGAGGAAGCAGGCTACCACAGACAGACACCAGTATAAATTTAGGAAGCAAAGTAATAAAAATGGTAAAGAACAAATGGCTGAGAGATCACCCCAGGGATAAAAAGGAGATGCTTTCCCCCAACAAGAGAGAGGAACAGGTTTTCATTTTTTTCTGAAAAGGGCACAATAGACTGGGGCCATCTGTTTTTCAAGATAAAAAAGGGCCCATCTGAATAGTACATGTGGCACCAGCAAGATACAGAGACAAATTGCAAAAATGTCCAACTACATGGGAAAGAGAAAAAAAACTGGAACCCCATATCAGTCCAAGACAAGCTATCGGGGAATGTACATGGGCCCGGTTGACCACTAACTACTTTAAAAATATACAAATGTGTCTGAAAACGTTGGGGAAAAAGAAGAAAATTTAAAATAAAACCCAAAAATTATAGCAAACCATATATGCATTTTTAGTTAAAAAACCAACCAAAACTTATAGCAACCATATAAAGAAATTTTTTTAAATACAACCCAAAAATTATAGCAACCATATACTAAGAATATTAGTTTTCAATACCAACCCAAAAATTATAGCAACCATATATAAGAATATTTGTTAACAATACAACCAAAACTTATAGCAACCATATACTAACATATTAGTTAAAAACCAACAAAACTTTTAGCAACCAAAACAAGAAATTATTTACAATACCAACCAAAAATTATAGAACCAATACTAAGCATATTATTTACAATACCAACCAAAACTTATAGCAACCAATATTAACATATTAGTTAAAAAACCAACCAAAACTTATAGCAACCATATACTAAGAATATTGTTTTAAAACCAACCAAAAATTTAGCAACCATATACTAAGAATATTAGTTAACAATCCCAAAAAACTTATAGCAACCAAAACTAAGCATATTATTAACAATAAAACCAAAAAATAGCAACCATAACTAAATATTTGTTCAATACCAACAAAACTTATAGCAACCATATACTAAGATATTATTCAATAAACCAAAAAAATAGCAACCATAATAAGAATATTATTAACAATACCAACCCAAAAATTATAGCAACTTTTAAATATTGTTAACAATACGGACCGATTTCCGGTCGCCCATGTCGGTGGAAAAATTTCCCAACGGATAAACGGGGCGATTTCTTGTGATTCGGGGGTTTAGCGGGTTTTTTACTAAAAACGGATAAAACGTGTTGATTAGTGTCCGTGTTTTTTTGGGTATGGTCAGGCAAACGCCTGCCCGTACATTGTCCTGACGTCCCGGCGCCATCGGAGAATAGCAAAAATTTATCGATGGTGGGGCACCGCGTGGCGATGGGCTAAGGGGAGTCCAACCGCTGCCTTGTAGGTTAAAAAATTTAAAGGCTAAAGGTGGGCAGCCTGACAGAAACCCCGAGAAGACGGGTGCCAATGTGCAGCGAAACGTTTTACGACGACATCGACAGAAAAAAAAAGAGTGGGGCAACGAGTCTGACAGACGGCGGGAATGATCGCCCCACGCCGCCGGCGGGGGACGGGCAGGACAAACACAGGGAAACCAGAACTTTAAAATTTTGCAGGGGAAGAAGGAGACTAAGAAGAAGGTCCATTAAAAAATATCTACAAAGGAGCAGATAGACATAATCATACAAAGACGCACCTAAACCTACCCCACAGTTTTTCCCATTAGGGATATCGACCTTCCGATTAGACAGGGAAGGACGAAAAGGTGGAGCCCTGATCTCGCCGAAATGAGATTGATGTCAAGAAATAAAGTATTGTAGAGAAGTCAGAAATTGTAGGATAGCGCAAAACCCCCAAATTTGGGGAGCCCCCGGATCATAACACTATCCCTCCAAAAAAAGATTTAGTACTGAGAAAGAAAAAAACCCAACAAACTGATAGTAGTAGGAGTTTTAATAGTACCCAAGGTGGGGCTACCAGGATTTTAAAGAGGTGATGAGGGGGAGGATGGGGATAGACAGAAACCCTCTTAATCAACAATGCTGAGGAAAAACCCTAACTCTCCAGAACCGGGAAAACAATTTCCCCGACCGGTTTTTAACAGGTGACATCCAAAAAAGACAGAAGGGTGGGACCAATTTGGGGAAGTACACAGCCCGTAAGCTGGCTAAAAATTTGATACTCCCACAGAAACCCAAAAGTTCCCAAAGATGGAACTACAAACGAGCAGACGGGGGAAATTTTGATCCTGAAGACCATACTGGAACCCCTAAACATACGAAAGAGTATGCTAAAGCTGGGGTTGCAGACTTCCAAACCCTAAAAAAGGAAAAGACCCCACCCCCTCGGGTGCGAGCCCAAACACAGCCCATTCGGGAGGACGAATTAGAACAACTGAAGTGAACAAGGCAAAAGAAACATTGCAGAAATAAAAAGAACAACAGAAGCAAACTTTAAAATTTAAACCCCCTGGCGATACAAAGAAACAAACGAAAATGTAAAAGCGGGATAAAAAAAACACAAAGCCTTAACCAGACAGAGAGGGAAATAAGTTGTGAAACTAGCCGGGACTAAACCAAGAAAATAAATACAAGCACACAATCACCATCAAAAAATGATGAACAGCAAGGGGGAAACAAGTCCCAATACCTTAGTAATTTTAACAAGAAAATATAGATTTTCCCTGAAAAAAGGGGGGAAAACCCATAAAAGAACAAGGTCACGCCCTTTTCAACCCCCGGGGGAGACATGACAACAAAACACAATACATAATTAAAAAAAGCATTACCCCTTTTAAAAGAAAAGAAAATCACCAGGCAATGAGGGGGTTTAAAAAAATGATAATAGAAATGGGACGAAAAAAAAAAGGCTACTAGAAATATTTAACTTTGGGGAAAATGGTTAACCCAAAAGAAGGGAAGGGAATAAATCCCGATAAAAAGACGGGGGGACCCCACAGACCTAGCAGTTATAGACCAATTAGCCTACTGAGCTGGTAGGAAAATTGCTAGACCCAGATCAACCCCGCCCAATTTGGATTTGGAAGAAGGGGGCTTCCCCCCCCAAAAAAGGGTTTTTAAAAACACAGACTACAGAAGATCAAGTGAAAACATCGCCCGGGAGATGAGGATGCTTAAAGGGGGGAAAAAAACGCTAGCAGTATGGGTAGATCTGAGAAGGTTTTTTGATAAAGGGGGAAGGCTGGCCAAAAAAATAAGGGCGCAGAAACCCGGGACAATGTACAAAGGGATTCACAGTATCTAGAAAAAGAACTGCAAAGGAAGTGCAAGAGCCCCGGGGAAAACAAACTAGAAAAAGGAGTTCCTCGGGGTGGAGTCTGTCCCAACACTGCCTCATAAAATCAATGACATAACCAGAAATACCAGAAGGATCCACAGCCTTGTATGGATACCGGCCCTGGGAATCAGAGGGAGCGCAACCCCTGAAAAACGAAACAACAGGCCCCCACATCCCTAGACCAATGGTCCAATACTGGGTGATCAAAACCAATGAAAAGAAAACGACATATAGATTTTCTCCCCTCAACAAAACCCCAAAGTCCAAAACTTACTAAATAACCAAAAGCTCCCAGAGAAAACCCCAAACCCTTTGGGAAACACCCCGACCAGGGATGACATGGCATGCCGATTGAAAAAAAAACCGAGCAAAATCCAGGATGGAACATGAAAAACTAGCTGGGAAACCCGGGGGCAGATAAAAAGTTTTTAAAAAGCTTTATATGGGGGTATTTGCCCGACACTGCACTATGGAATCTCTGATGGGCAATTGAACCAACTTCAATAAAAACAACCGTGTTCAGAACCAAGCTGAGAATTATTAAGGGGAATAGTCTCTCCAATCGGGAAAAGGAGAAGACCACCGGGGGTACAACCAATGGAGGATATAAGAGAAGCAAAAAAAACAAGCAGAAAAGTTCAAGAGACTAGAAGATCACCCCCTGTACCAAGAATGAATGGGCTAGGGGGGCAGATAAAAGAACCAACTTTTCAGGGCAACCAAAGATGATGAGCAAAAAGCCATCATTTGGGAAATACCCCCAAAACCCCTAAAAAACACCAACACAAGACAGATATGGAAAAATACAAAATTTTTCCCCGATGAATGAGAACATCACAGGGAAAAGGAAAAAAACCCAAAAAACAAGTGAAGAAAGAAAAAATCCTGCACGAGTACCCAAAGGAAAACCCTTTCCCAACAGCAGGGGGCCCATTATACAAGATGGGTCTGGCAAATGCAACTGAAAAAGGAGGAAGGGGGGCCCTCATAGTGCCAGTGACATGAAACTCAAAGCAAAAAAGGACAGGGAAAGGGTTCTCCCGCAATTCAGAGCAGAGGCAGAGGCCCAAAAGCCAAAAAAAGCTATGTAGAGGCATGTAAAAGAAAACCTGGATTTCTTACTGATGCCCTGTCAGTAATTACTGCTCAAAAATGAAGACGATAAAACGAAGGAACTGCAAACATCCCTACACCAAGTATGCAACATCTTTCTAGAGTGGTAATAATGGGTACCATCTCACTGCGGAATACCCGGAAATGGGTTGCAGAATAGGGAAAAGAGGAACGGCCACAGACAGACACCAGTATGACATAGGGAAGAAAAATACGGATAAAAAAAGGTACAAAAAAAATGGCTGAGAGATCACCCAGGGATGAAAAAGGGCGATGCACCACCAACTAAGAGAGAGGAACAGGTTGTCATTTTTCCTCGAACAGGGGCCCAAAAGACTGAGGTACCATCTTTTCAAATATAAAAAAGGCCCATCTGACATATGTACATTGGACCACAAGATGACAGAGAAAACATACTGCAAGAATGTCAATTTCATGGAACAGAGAAAAACCATGGGCCCAAACCCATATCAGTCCAAGACAAGCTATACGGGGATGTACATGGATGGGACCAAACTACTTTAAAGATACAAATCGATGTCTGAAAAAGTTGGAAGAAGAAGAAGAAGAAGTTTAAAATACCAACCAAAACTTAAAACCATATATAAGCATTTAGTTAACAATACCAACCAAAACTTATAGCAACCAAAATTAAGAATATTATTTTAAAAATAACCCAAAAATTATAAAACCATATCTAAGAATATTATTTAAATACCAACCAAAACATACAAACCAATACAAGAAATTGTTAAAAAACAACCAAAAAATAAACCAAAACTGCAATTTGTTAACAATACCAACCAAAAATTATAGCAACATATACTAAGAATTTTTTTACAATCCCAAACCAAAACTTAAGCAACCATATACTAAGCATATTAGTTTACAATAAAAAAAACTTAAAAAACCATATACTCATATTAGTTAACAATAAACCAAAAAATAGCAACCATAACAAGAATATTAGTTTACAATCCAACCAAAACTTATACAACCATATACTAAGAATATTAGTTAACAATACCAAAAAACTTATAAAACCCTATACAACATATTAGTTAACAATACCAACCAAAACTTATAGCAACCATATACTAAGCATATTTGTTAAAAAACCAACCAAAAATTATAGCAACCAAAACTAAGAATTTTGTTTAAATACCAACCAAAACTTATGAACCATATACTAAGATATTTTTAAAATACCAACCAAAACTTATGCAACCATATATTGATATTTCCCAAAATTTTTTAAGAATTATACATTTTTTTGAAAACGAAAAAGTTTTTATTTGAAAAAAAGCCTTAAAATCGGCCAAAAAGGGCCCAAAAACTTTTTTAAGCCAGCAACTTTAAAAAAAGGGAAAAACTCTCGATTCTAAATGCCAAATTGGCAACCAATGTTGAGATCAATGCAATGAAGATATTCCCAACTGAAACTGAAACATCCCCCGACATGTTTTTTTTTCTCTAACTTTTAACATTAACGAATTACCAGAAAAAATTGTATCTGATTAACAGTATGATTCAGTATATTCATAAGCCAAATATTTCACAAAAAATTTAGTCATTATTAAGTTTTTTTCTTTATTATTTTTCTAAATGCTACTTTGGTACTTTGTCATTAGTTGACCGCAAAAGGCCTGAACAACGTCTTCCGGGTTTCTCCGGTTTCCGGGGCGTGGCGGGATTGACCGGTGATTTCACAATATAAATATGAGACTGCAGTAAACTATAGATTGGCGAAACACGTAATCACAAAGTATTGAGTTTGACAAATTACAAAAACAATGACAATATACAGCAACGTTTCAACCAACAAGGCCTTTATCAAGCAAACGAACAACAGGAGGTACGAATTTAAAACAACAATTACATATGGACGACTAGATACGGAGACATTCAAACGTTTCTAATGAAAATCTGGGAATAAAAACAAATAACGAAATAAATGGTTGGATGCGGCATTGCCCGTGATGTTTGCTCCCTCCTATGTAAGATCTGTTGGATGCGACATTGCCCGGGATGTTTGCCCTCCTATGTAAGATCTGTTGGATGCGGCATTGCCGGATGTTTGCCCTCCTATGTAAGATCTGTGGATGCGGCATTGCCCGTGATGATTGCCCCTCCTATATAAGATCTGTTGGATGGCATTGCCCGGGATGTTTGCCCCTCCTATGTAAGATCTGTTGGATGCGGCATTGCCCGGGATGTTTGCTCCCTCCTATGTAAGATCTGTTGGATGCGACATTGCCCGGGATGTTTGCCCTCCTATGTAAGATCTGTTGATGCGACATGCCGGGATGTTTGCCTCCTATGAAGATCTGTTGAATGCGCATTGCCGATTCTCCTATGTAAGATCTGTTGGATGCGGCATTGCCCGGGATGTTTGCCCCTTCTATGTAAGATCTGTTGGATGCGGCAGTGCCGGGATGTTTGCCCTCCATGTAAGATCTGTTGGATGCGACATTGCCCGGGATGTTTGCCCTCCTATGTAAGATCTGTTGGATGCGGCATTGCTCGCGATGTTTGCCCTCCCATGTAAGATCTGTTGGATGCGGATTGCCCGTGATGTTTGCTCCTCCTATGTAGGATCTGTTGATGCGACATTGCCGGGATGTTTGCCCTCCTATGTAAGATTTGTTGATGCGACATTGCCCGGGATGTTTGCCCTCTTATGTAAGATCTGTTGGATGCGGTATTGCTCGTGATGTTTGCCTCCTATGTAAGATCTGTTGGATGCGGCATTGCCGGATGTTTGCCCTCCCTATGTAAAATCTGTTGGATGCGGCATTGCCCGGGATGTTTGCTCCCTCCTATGTAAGATCTGTTGGATGCGGCATTGCCCGGGATGTTTGCTCCCTCCTATGTAAGATCTGTTGGATGCGGCAGTGCCCGGGATGTTTGCCCTCCTATGTAAGATCTGTTGATGGACATTGCCCGGGATGTTTGCTCCCTCCTATGTAAGATCTGTTGGATGCGGCATTGCCCGGGATGTTTGCTCCTCCTATGTAAGATCTGTTGGATGCGACATTGCCCGGATGTTTGCCCCCTCCTATGTAAGATTTGTTGATGCGACATTGCCCGGGATGTTTGCCCCTCCATGTGTAAGATCTGTTGGATGCGGCATTGCCCGGATGTTTGCCCTCCTATGTAAGATCTGTTGGATGCGGCATTGCTCCGGGATGTTTGCCCCTCCTATGAAAGATCTGTTGATGCGGCATTGCGTGATGTTTGCCTCCTATGTAAGATCTGTGATGCGCATTGCCGGGATGTTTGCCCCTCCTATGTAAGCTCTGTTGGATGCGCATGCCCGGGATGTTTGCCCCCTCCTATGTAAGATCTGTTGGATGCGGCATTGCCTGGGATGTTTGCCCCCTCCTATGTAAGATCTGTTGGATGCGACATTGCCCGGGATGTTTGCTCCCTCCTATGTAAGATCTGTTGGATGCGGCAGTGCCCGGATGTTTGTCCTCCTATGTAAGATCTGTTGGATGCGACATTGCCCGTGATGTTTGCTCCCTCCTATGTAAGATCTGTTGGATGCGGCATTGCCCGGGATGTTTGCCCTCCTATGTAAGATCTGTTGGATGCGCATTGCCCGGGATGTTTGCCCTCCTGACGCACGCCGGTTCCCTGTAAGATCTGTTGGATGCGACATTGCCCGGGATGTTTGCTCCCTCCTATGTAAGATCTGTTGGATGCGGCAGTGCCCGGGATGTTTGCTCCCTCCTATGTAAGATCTGTTGGATGCGGCAGTGCCCGGGATGTTTGCCTCCTATGTAAGATCTGTGGATGTGACATTGCCCGGGATGTTTGCTCCTCCCTATGTAAGATCTGTGGATGCGGCATTGCCCGGGATGTTTGCTCCTCCTGTAAGATCTGTTGGATGCGACATTGCCCGGGATGTTTGCTCCCTCCCATGTCAAGATCTGTTGGATGCGGCATGCCCGGGTGTTTGCCCTCCTATGTAAGATCTGTTGGATGCGACATTGCCCGGGATGTTTGCTCCTCCTATGTAAGATCTGTTGGATGCGACATTGCCCGGATGTTTGCCTCCTATGTAAGATCTGTTGGATGCGACATTGCCCGGGATGTTTGCTCCCTCCTATGTAAGATCTGTTGGATGCGGCATTGCCCGGGATGATCCAATAAGAAACAAAATATATACATTCAAAGAGACTTCAAAATTAATTATTTTTGGTGAATATATAAATACAACATAATTTATAACAATTCTACATACGAAAGCAAAATCTTTTTATGCTAAAATAAGAACAGAGATTTATTTCAACCAACGAATATTGTAAACATTGAACGATAATAAAGGATTTATAATCAAATGAAATTTCCAGTAGTCATTTCAGACATTCTATATCTTTAGTTATTTTCAAACATTAAGGTATTTTTTTCCGATCCAGAAACACTTGAGCTTTCAGCTCTTCAGCTCGGTGCCATGGACATCGTAACCCTTCGATCCGGTGCCACAAACACAGAAATCTGAGAGATTGTAGCTTTCTGCCAGCTCAGAATTGAACCCGCACTCCCAGAGGGCTTGTCACCCGTCGTCCAACGCGCTACGAACAAGCTGGGCAGGCGGGCACATTAGGGTATAAAATGCCTCTCATTTCATATTTATAGACCCCAGTGAATCGTCTGGCTACATGGATTAGAGCGCGGCTCTCATGCTCAATCTACCCGGGTTCAATCTACGGTAAGGCCAAGGAGGTTTTTTTATATCGAGGGCAAACAGAAAACATCATAACCTGTACATTTTTCCGGCATCTGTACTAGCCATGCAGCCATTAAATTCTACAAGCTTATGTCCCACCTGTCCTACACCGCCCAAAAAGAGATATTACAGGTAGTAACAACAGTGTGCAAGACGTATGAGGGCTAATTCTTTCTCGTGTGGAACGTCGAGTGGGGGATTGAACCCAGGCCTCTTATTTCCGTGTTGTAGTTTTAGTCTTCGTATTAGTTTCTTTGGGGTAGTTTGAAATGATTTTTTGTTTTTGTTCTTCAAAATTTAGTGTTTT
>JADZMA010002873.1:0-10817 GCA_020796225.1 Arion vulgaris
GACAATAACAAGTATAACGGTATCAGTCACTTCACATTTCTGGAGCGAATAAAACTTCAAAAATTTTGTTGCATATAATTATCTGGCATAATTCAATAAAGGTAAGGAAACCAAATATCTTTGCTTTTATATCAACAAGAGTTGTATTTGTTCCTTGAAGCTGGTCCTTTAATATATTTCGTTTTTCAAAGATATCGGCTAGATATACAAATACTTTACCATTGACTGTTAACAGATACTTCATTTCAGGTTTGTCGCTTAAAAAATCACTAAGAGTATCAAATAGTTCAATAAATCTTTTCAAGCAGTTCCCTTTCGAGAGCTATCTTACCTCAGTTTGTAGTAAAAGTCTCACATGGTCTGCATTTTGCTCTTCACAAAATAGCTTGAAGATACGATCACAGTTTACATTAGCTTTAATAGCATTGATACACTTTGTAACTGAGTTTGGTACTTCGTTTAGGACAGACAAAATATTTTTAGCAACCAAATTTTTCCCGTGAATAACGCAATGCACAACAAGCATTTCTGGATTCTCAGCTTTCATCAATTTTAAGCATCAATTTTTATTTCCAATAACATTAAGTGCAACATCTGAGCACAAGTTGTTACATTTTTCATTGGTTTATTTTTGACATCTAAGTAATTTTTTTAGCTTATTATATATATCTGTGAAGGTAGTGGTGCTTTCTAATGACTTACAGAACAACATTTCTTCAGCACAATCCGCTTTATCAATAAATCTTACGTAAGTTATCAATACTACTTATCAACACTGTCTCTCAAAGTTGATTCATCCATTGGTACTGAGAATTTTCTTGTTTTCAGCTTTTTACCAAGTTGTATTTCAATATCTTCACTTATTTCGTCTGCTCTTTTGCTAACAGTATTGTTACTGAGTGGCATAGTTGTAACCTCTTTGTCACCTTTTTCCAGAACCGTTTTAAGAAATGATGATATTGATTGTTTGATTAAATTCTCTCATATAGTATGATTTTCACCACATTTAGCAATGAGTAAGGAAATTTGATAACTAGCCTCAAGATTACAATTGACAGCTGCAGTACGAGCAGTAAATAGAGAATTTAATGTTGCTCTTTTTTTCAAATTGTGTATTTGAATGAATTTAAATATTTGATTTCTATTTCCTCACAAACCCGTTTACAACATTACCGCTTTAAACAAATATCACTCAATTGTAACACAATATCACATGCTTTCCCACTTTCAACGCTCTGTTAAAAGAAGGTATAAATGTACCTAGATAGTATAAATACTTTCTATTTATTGACGATTTTTTTAAACTTCAGCAACGTGATTGGGAAGCGCCATTCGTTTTTGTCAAACGGACCTAAAAAAGCCGATATATCAGTTTTGCAACATCATAAATATTAGTTAAACTCTGAACGAGTCCATTGCCCCCTAAATGATGAAAATGACCCTCGTGTGGCGTACGCCCCACGTTGGGAAACAGGGCTCTAGGTGTTAAAAGCTGATGTAACTGCTCCTTCAATTTGATTCCTAATTTCATTACTATTTAGATTTTCAATATCTATTATTTCAATTTGTTGAGTTGTACTCCTGTCTTGTTTTCTAGTTGGTTTGTGTAGCCAAAGTACCACTGGTCTATGATCAGAGTCTAATTTTGCATTGGGGATGGTTCTAGCGTTTTTTTTATTCTCCATCTTTCCCTCTTTTTTCCTAGTATAAAATCGATCTGTGATACTCAAAGAATGATACATGCAAATGATGTGTGATACTCAAAGAATGATACATGCAAATGATGTGTGATACTCAAAGAATGATACATGCAAATGATGTGTGATACTCAAAGAATGATACATGCAAATGATGTGTGATACTCAAAGAATGATACATGCAAATGATGTGTGATACTCAAAGAATGATACATGCAAATGATGTATGATACTCAAAGAATGATACATGCAAATGATGTGTGATACTCAAAGAATGATACATGCAAATGATGTGTGATACTCAAAGAATGATACATGCAAATGATGTGTGATACTCAAAGAATGATACATGCAAATGATGTGTGATACTCAAAGAATGATACATGCAAATGATGTGTGATACTCAAAGAATGATACATGCAAATGATGTGTGATACTCAAAGAATGATACATGCAAATGATGTGTGATACTCAAAGAATGATACATGCAAATGATGTGTGATACTCAAAGAATGATACATGCAAATGATGTATGATACTCAAAGAATGATACATGCAAATGATGTGTGATACTCAAAGAATGATACATGCAAATGATGTGTGATACTCAAAGAATGATACATGCAAATGATGTGTGATACTCAAAGAATGATACATGCAAATGATGTGTGATACTCAAAGAATGATACATGCAAATGATGTGTGATACTCAAAGAATGATACATGCAAATGATGTATGATACTCAAAGAATGATACATGCAAATGATGTGTGATACTCAAAGAATGATACATGCAAATGATGTGTGATACTCAAAGAATGATACATGCAAATGATGTGTGATACTCAAAGAATGATACATGCAAATGATGTGTGATACTCAAAGAATGATACATGCAAATGATGTGTGATACTCAAAGAATGATACATGCAAATGATGTGTGATACTCAAAGAATGATACATGCAAATGATGTGTGATACTCAAAGAATGATACATGCAAATGATGTGTGATACTCAAAGAATGATACATGCAAAGGATGTGTGATACTCAAAGAATGATACATGCAAATGATGTACTATTCTTTTTTAAGATGTAAAGCGTCTTGGGATAAAAATGGTGTATAAATGAGTCCGTTAATGTGAGCGGTGCTTTTCCGTTAATGAGAGGGGTGTTTGTCCGTTAATGCGAGGGGTGCTTGTCCGTTAATGCGAGGAGTGCTTGTCCATTGGTGCGAGCGGTGCTTGTCTGTTGATGTGAGCGGGGGTTGTCCGTTGATGTGAGCGGTGCTGTCCGTTAATGCTAGTGGGGCTTGCACATTAATGCTAGCGGGCTTGCCGTTGGTACTAGCGAGGTTGTCCGTCAATGCTAGCGGGGCTTGTCTGCTACTGTGAACGATATTTTTACGTTAACAGTCTTGTAACATTTGTTACTAGTGGCATTTCGCCCGTGTGGTGCCGGGGCCAGGAAGGAAACAAAGAATAGTACCACTGCAACCTACAAGGCATGTCGAAAGAGACGACTGATGTAGGCCCTAGAGATGCTACCCTAATAAATAAGATTCAGCGCAGAAATCGGATGTGCTGGTCTTTTTGTAGGCGCATAACTGACACAACGTACAATCGCTCTTAGGCGCAGATCATATACAAATGACACAAAGTGGTTAACCAGTGGTTGATATGGAGCGCTCGAAGAAGAAGAAAAAGCTACTAGTGGCTGACCAATCATTTCTTCTCAGTATGCATAACACGTCTCCATCTTCTCTTTCTTATAACAGTTGTTACTAATGGTTGATAATACATTTCTCTGATTTCATCATTTCTCCTGAGTTCTTCCTGTTTTATGTTCATTGTTAGTTACATAGAACATAAGAGGAATATAAGTGTTACAGACGGCTACTACGTATTAGTTACATTGAACATAAGACGAACATAAGTGTTACAGACGGCTACTACGTATTAGTTACATAGAACATAAGACGAACATAAGTGTTACGGACGGGTGCTACGTATTAGTTACATAGAACATAACATGAATATAAGTGTTACAGACAGGTACTACGTATTAGTTACATAGAACATAACATGAATATAAGTGTTACAGACAGGTACTACGTATTAGTTACATAGAACATAAGAGGAATATAAGTGTTACAGACGGCTACTACGTATTAGTTATGTAGAACATAAGAGGAATATTTATGTAAGAGACCAAATAAATAACCTTGCAGGTCGACAAGTACCACTCTCGACAATCGTGAAACGACGTAAACTTGCGTGATTCGGGCATGTGCTGAGACATAACTCACTCTCTAAGACTATCCTACAGGGAACAGTTGAGGGTGGAAGAAAGAAAGGAGGGCAGAGAAAATCCTGGATTGACAATATCAAGAGCTGGTTGGGGCAGCAGAGTTTCTTCACACTCGCCCGAGGAGTTGAAAACAGAGATTCGTGGAGTGCTTTTTGTGCTGATGTCTCCACAGTGACACCCCTACGACCCTCACGGGTTATGGGCTTTATTATTTTATTATTATATTCATTATTTTTCGCAGACATCTATTTTCAAATGCATTCAACTTGTTTTCTATATCTTTAGTTATTTTCCAACTCTCGCTAGCATATGTTAGAATTGATACAACATTTGAATTACAATTTCCTAATTTAAATTTACAACTATATACCACGTAATGTGTGTAAACACCAACAATGTTTGACCAAGATGGTCTCGATTCCCTGAACATCCACAGTCCGCAAACACTAGAGCAAAGTGTTATCAACTTGAAAAGGATCTAAAGTCGAAGAATCGACTTAATTGCACCGGGTTTTACCCCATATGGCTCGGTCCCTCTCCGTAGAAATAGTGCACCACCTGCCGAGAATATTGCACATACTTCATAGCTCCTGCAACAATCATAGAGATCTCTTGAGAAAATGCACTGATGAACAGAACAGAACATGCACTGATGAACAGAACAGAACATGCACTGATGAACAGAACAGAACATGCACTGATGAACAGAACAGAACATGCACTGATGAACAGAACAGAACATGCACTGATGAACAGAACAGAACATGCACTGATGAACAGAACAGAACATGCACTGATGAACAGAACAGAACATGCACTGATGAACAGAACAGAACATGCACTGATGAACAGAACAGAACATGCACTGATGAACAGAGTATTTTCGGATTGGAACACACTACCTTTAGAACGCAAAATAAAAGGCCACAAACATTTCACCATTCCTTTCTCAAACATTCCTTTCTAAACATTCCTTTTCAAACATTCCTTTCTCAAACATTTCTTTCTCAAACATTCCTTTTTCAAACATTCCTTTCTCAAATATTCCTTTCTCAAACATTCCTTTCTCAAACATTCCTTTCTCAAACTTTCCTTTCACAAACATTCCTTTCACAAACATTCCTTTCACAAACATTCCTTTCACAAACATTCCTTTCTCAAACATTCCTTTCACAAACATTAATTTCATAAACATTCCTTTCTCAAACATTCCTTTCTCAAACATTCCTTTCTCAAACATTCCTTTCTCAAACATTCCTTTCACAAACATTCCTTTCTCAAACATTCCTTTCTCAAACATTCCTTTCTCAAACATTACTTTCTCAAACATTCCTTTCTCAAACATTCCTTTCACAAACATTCCTTTCACAAACATTCCTTTCTCAAACATTCCTTTCTCAAACATTCCTTTCTCAAACATTCCTTTCACAAACATTCCTTTCTCAAACATTCCTTTCTCAAACATTCCTTTCTCAAACATTCCTTTCACAAACATTCCTTTCTCAAACATTCCTTTCTCAAACATTCCTTTCTCAAACATTCCTTTCTCAAACATTCCTTTCTCAAACATTCCTTTCTCAAACATTCCTTTCTCAAACATTCCTTTCTCAAACATTTCTTTCTCAAACATTCCTTTCTCAAACATTCCTTTCTCAAACATTCCTTTCTCAAACATTCATTTCTCAAACATTCCTTTCTCAAACATTCCTTTCTCAAACAGTCCTTTCTCAAACATTCCTTTCTCAAACATTCCTTTCTCAAACATTCCTTTCTCAAACATTCCTTTCTCAAACATTCCTTTCTCAAACAGTCCTTTCTCAAACATTCCTTTCTCAAACATTCCTTTCTCAAACATTCCTTTCTCAAACATTCCTTTCTCAAACATTCCTTTCTCAAACATTCCTTTCTCAAACACCACATATCACCATTCCTTTCTCAAATACCACATTTCACCATTCCTTTCTCAAACATTCCTTTCTCAAACACCACATTTCACCATTCCTTTCTCAAACACCACATTTCACCATTCCTTTCTCAAACACCACATTTCACCATTCCTTTCTCAAACACCACATTTCACCATTCCTCTGTCAAACATTCCTTTCTCAAACACCACATATTTACTTTACTTACTTACTTAATCCTGTCATGCCTAGTGACACATGGGGCTTCAGAAAGGACTTTCCATGCTCTCCTGTCCGTGCAACCTTCAGCGCAGAGCCCCACGTCAGAGATGCGGTGTCCAGTTCCTCTTCCATCATGCGCCTCCATGTTGTCCGTGGTCTGCCTTTCTTTCTCTTCCCTCTGGTGTCCAAGTGAGGGCTGTCCTTGCAGGCATTTCTTGTCTCATTCTCATAACATGTCCGAGCCATTTCCATCTTCTATTTTTGAGTATGTCATTCATTGCCTCTTGTCTTGTGTCTTGGAGTAGTTGGTTATTGGATATTTTACTGGCCAAAAGATTCCCAAGATTCTGCGAAGACAAGAGTGGTGGAAAACCGACAGCCTGCTAGTATCTCCTTTGGTCATCCTCCAACACTCCGATCCGTAGATCAAAACTGGCAAAACAATGCTTTTATAGAGTTTAAGCTTTGTGGTCCTATTGTAGATTTTGGACTTCCATACTGGTTTCATTTTGGCAAAAGCGGTTCTGGCCTTACTCAGACGTGATTTTATATCTTCCTCTGTGCCACCATTTAGTGTCAGTACGCTACCAAGATATGTAAACTGCTCAACCCTTCCAGTGTTTCATCTTCTAACATTACTGGTTGTTGGATTTCACTGTTTGTCATAATTTTAAACACCACATATCACCATTCCTTTCTCAAACACCACATATCAACATTCCTTTCTCAAACACCACATATCAACATTCCTTTCTCAAACACCACATATCAACATTCCTTTCTCAAACACCACATATCAACATTCCTTTCTCAAACACCACATATCAACATTCCTTTCTCAAACACCACATATCAACATTCCTCTCACAAACATCACATATCAACATTCCTCTCACAAACACCACATATCAACATTCCTCTCACAAACACCACATATCAACATTCCTCTCACAAACATCACATATCAACATTCCTCTCACAAACATCACATATCAACATTCCTCTCACAAACACCACATATCAACATTCCTCTCACAAACACCACATATCAACATTCCTCTCACAAACACCACATATCAACATTCCTTTCTCAAACACCACATATCAACATTCCTTTCTCAAACACCACATATCAACATTCCTTTCACAAACATCACATATCAACATTCCTTTCTCAAACACCACATATCAACATTCCTTTCTCAAACACCACATATCAACATTCCTCTCACAAACATCACATATCAACATTCCTCTCACAAATACCACATATCAACATTCCTCTCACAAACACCACATATCAACATTCCTCTCACAAACATCACATATCAACATTCCTCTCACAAACATCACATATCAACATTCCTCTCACAAACACCACATATCAACATTCCTTTCTCAAACACCATATATCAACATTCCTCTCACAAACATCACATATCAACATTCCTCTCACAAACACCACATATCAACATTCCTCTCACAAACATCACATATCAACATTCCTCTCACAAACATCACATATCAACATTCCTCTCACAAACATCACATATCAACATTCCTCTCACAAACACCACATATCAACATTCCTTTCACAAACATCACATATCAACATTCCTCTCACAAACACCACATATCAACATTCCTCTCACAAACATCACATATCAACATTCCTCTCACAAACATCACATATCAACATTCCTCTCACAAACATCACATATCAACATTCCTCTCACAAACATCACATATCAACATTCCTCTCACAAACATCACATATCAACATTCCTCTCACAAACATCACATATCAACATTCCTCTCACAAACATCACATATCAACATTCCTCTCACAAACACCACATATCAACATTCCTCTCACAAACATCACATATCAACATTCCTCTCACAAACATCACATATCAACATTCCTCTCACAAACATCACATATCAACATTCCTCTCACAAACATCACATATCACCATTCCTCTCACAAACATCACATATCAACATTCCTCTCACAAACATCACATATCAACATTCCTTTGGTCGACACATATTTCCCTTCTAATACTCTCGATATCTCTCTCATCTCCATTCCTCTCAAACAGTTCTCTCCGTCCAATATAGTTCACATCAGAAAGTTCTATATTCGTATGCCCTCAAAATATGTCATTTTTATCTACATTATCTTCTTCAATAATTTTTGTTTTGATCTAAACTTTCAGAGAATTTCTCCAATATTGTTGTGTTTTTTTTTCCCAGGAAATATAACTATTTTAAATCTATGAATACATTTGTCAACGACTAATTTTCTTTTCCTGCTGCTGGTTTACTTACAGATGTATATGTATATATGTATGAGTGTGTGTGTGTATGAATGCATGTACATATGTTTAGTGTGTGTGAATGTGTGTATATACAGATATGTGTATAACATGCACACATTCTCACAAACTATTTTTATGAAAAGTTCGACATACTTTAACAGTTGCAATGACAACATATGCATTTCTGCAATATATTTTTGCATATTCAGCATGTTTAACCTTCTTGACCAGGATGTTGTTAGCACGCGCTCAGAAACAACGCTTCTCTTAAAAATGAAAAATTAGTTTTCGAAATCCCTAATTTATTTTTCCTTCCACATTCTCACAATAATCTTTCTTGTTTTTCTACCACAAAATTTATTATTGCTAAGCTTTTGTGTGTTTCTTAGTTTTATTTAAATATTTTTTTTTCTGTGAATTCTCACATAAATTCTTATTTGGCTTTCTTTCACAGACAACCAAAGCCAAATTTAATTTCCAAATGGTTTTTGCAAACGTCTACCTGGCATAATGTCACGGGATTTCTAGTCATGTGACTTTCCCTCCTTTGTTTCTGAAACGTTGATGAATATATTCCTGGCATAGATACGCGCCTTCTGATATAAATGTATAAAATATATTTAAACAGTTATGTCTGGTTCCTAGTTCGATTAAATATTGATTTTATCTTTTTGTGACGTCAAGTAATAGTAGATACCATGTATGGGATACCGTTTGTGTCATATTATCTTATTGATACAACAAAACTTGTGTGGGTAAGAATGTTCTAGACACCGCCGTGTGATATCATAATACTTATCTTAATTTCATTTTTATAACAAATAGCTTTAACTTGTTAATATTTTACTGTATTTATGTTTATGATTGTTAAAATTTGTCTTTAATTTTTGTTAATTTTTAGAGGCGTTTCACTGTGTAGAAAATTTTAGTTGTAGTTAACAATATCGATTTTTCAGTGTTTAGTTCTATACAGTACAACATTCAAACTATCTTTCTTTCTTTCTCCAATCCTGTATGCCTCACAACGTCAGGTGCTATTCATACTATCTTTCTTTCTTTCTCCAATCCTGTATGCCTCACAACGTCAGGTGCTATTCATTCTATCTATCTTTCTTTCTTTCTCAAATCCTGTATGCCTCACAACGTCAGGTACTATTCATACTATCTTTCTTTCTTTCTTTCTCGAATCCTGTATGCCTCACAGCGTCAGGTACTATTCATACTATCTTCTTTCTTCTTCTCGAATCCTGTATGCCTCACAACGTCAGGTACTATCTTTCTTTCTTTCTTTCTCAAATCCTGTATGCCTCACAGCGTCAGGTACTATTCATACTATCTATCTATCTTTCTTTCTCCAATCCTGTATGCCTCACAGCGTCAGGTACTATTTATACTATCTATCTTTCTTTCTTTCTCGAATCCTGTATGCCTCACAGCGTCAGGTACTATTCATACTATCTATCTTTCTTTCTTTCTCCAATCCTGTATGCCTCACAGCGTCAGGTGCTATTCATACTATCTTTCTTTCTTTCTCCAATCCTGTATGCCTCACAGCGTCAGGTACTATTCATACTATCTTTCTTTCTTTCTCCAATCCTGTATGCCTCACAGCGTCAGGTACTATTCATACTATCTATCTATCTTTCTTGAATTCTGTATGCCTCACAGCGTCAGGTGCTATTCATACTATCTTTCTTTCTTTCTTTCTCGAATCCTGTATGCCTCACAGCGTCAGGTGCTATTTATACTATCTTTCTTTCTTTCTTTCTCGAATCCTGTATGCCTCACAGCGTCAGGTACTATTCATACTTTCTTTCTTTCTCGAATCCTGTATGCCTCACAGCGTCAGGTACTATTCATACTATCTTTCTTTCTTTCTTTCTCGAATCCTGTATGCCTCACAGCGTCAGGTACTATTCATACTTTCTTTCTTTCTTTCTCGAATCCTGTATGCCTCACAGCGTCAGGTGCTATTCATACTATCTTTCTTTCTTTCTCGAATCCTGTATGCCTCACAGCGTCAGGTACTATTCATACTTTCTTTCTTTCTCAAATCCTGTATGCCTCACAGCGTCAGATACTATTCATACTATATTTCTTTCTTTCTCAAATCCTGTATGCCTCACAACGTCAGGTACTATTCATACTATCTATCTATCTTTCTTGAATTCTGTATGCCTCACAGCGTCAGGTACTATTCATACTATCTTTCTTTCTTTCTCGAATCCGGTATGCCTCACAGCGTCAGGTACTATTCATACTATCTATCTTTCTTTCTCAAATCCTGTATGCCTCACAACGTCAGGTACTATTCATACTATCTTTCTTTCTTTCTTTCTCGAATCCTGTATGCCTCACAGC
>JADZMA010002874.1:0-10815 GCA_020796225.1 Arion vulgaris
GATCTCTCCTTCCTGAATTTTACCTGTAGTCACCAAATGTTCTAAACCTTCTCTTCGCATTATATGCCGAAGAACCTTGATTGTCTGATTCTTATTCTTTGATAAGGTTTCTTTGTGTGCAGGCCTGATTTAAAACCTCCACGTTTGTTTTCTTTGCTGTCCATGGAATTCTCAACATTCTTCTGTAAAACCACATCTCTGTGGCTTCCAATGATCGATTGATTGTTTTGTTCAGTGTCCATGATTAGCTGCCATACCAGGGAAATTTGGGTTTAATATAGCATTGGAGTACTCGTTTCGCAGTGTCATTGGTAGTGAGTTCACGCATAGTGTGTTCTTCATTTTCATAAAAGCTGCTTCGTTTGAGCTATTCTACTCCTAATCTCTGTTGTACATCTTCCATCTAGTGTTAAGAATGTTCCTAGATACTTGAATCGATGGACTTGTTTCAGTGTTGTGTTATTTATTTTGATATTGCATGTTGGTGTTTCTTGTTTCTTGGAGACAACCATAACCTCTGTTTTCTTTATATTCATGCTAATCCTTTCTTTTCACTTTCTCTCACTAGTATGTCTATCAAGTCTTGCAGATAGTGTTCATTTGTAGCCATAGATTGTGTCATCAGCGTACCTTAGGTTGTTTATATTTTGTCCATCGACTGCTATTCCTGTCTTTTCTTCTATAGATCTCATGATGTTTTCGCTATATAAGTTGAATAGGTCTGGTGAGTGCACCCTTGTCGTACTCTAACTGTATCCGATAGATTCCCAAACTTACTCTCTAGTCTAATGGCTCGGATAGATTCCAATCTTACTCTCTAGTCTAATGGCTAGGAAAGCTACCCTAGTAAATAAACCGTCACAGAAATCGGATGTGCTGGCCTATTTGTAGGCATATAACTGGCACAATATACTAATCACTCTTAGGCTTAGATCACATACAGATCACAAAAAGTAGTTTAAGAAGTGGTCGATATGGAACATTTGAAGAAGAAGACTGCAGTCTTGCTAACAAAATCCTATTGTGGATTACCGAAACACAAAATAACAAAGTACTGTAGTTTTACAAAATACAAAACAATGACAATACACAGTAACTTTTCGACCAAAAAAGGCCACAACAGACATATTGTGGATTATCATGAATGGAAAGGAAATTAGAATATTAAATATGTCCTGTTCTGGCATTTTTCAAACATGTGAGGCAAGAGAATAGGCAGAGTTTCATGGACAGAAAAACAGACAAATAAGTTTTAGGAAAACTAGGCATGAATAAACAATTATTAAGAGAAATAAAATTCAGACAAGTAAAGTATTTTGGGCACATAAAAGACATGACACCATGATAAAATATTTACTAGAGGGGAAAGTTGAGGGGAAGAGCAAGAGGAAGACCGAGAGATAAGTGGGAGGAAACTTTAAGAAATGGACAGGTTACAGTCTGGCAGTGCAACACCAAGGCGAAAGACAGAGGATGCTGGAGATTCATTGCAGCCAACCTTGATGTGGAGACGGCACCTGATGATGATGAGGCAAGAGGGATATCACAACTTTAACAAATGCAGAGTACAATGTTGTTGAAGCTACTGGTATTGTGATATGATGATTGAGAGAAGAGAGATAAAAATAAGTTTTTACATAAAATGTCAACTTACCGTCAGTATCTTCATATTCACTGGCTTCTGGTCTTGACCTAGATGTGACCTGAAACAAATGATCTGAATGTAGTTATGTCAGATTTGCTAAGTATTTTTGGTGATCACTATTTAGTCAAATACTTTCTTTTTTTCCCCAACTCTGTTTTGCCTCAGAGCATCAGGATAAGAAAGAAATTATAGTATAGGCTTTGTGGGCACTTCATAAACAGCGTTTTAGTCATCTCTGTTATCTTTGAGGTCCCCCTTTTTGCTTTGTACCCACTGTATCGGAGTAGCATTGCTCTTTTAGGTGCACTATCTGCTGGTAATCTGCTTATGTGGCCGAACCATTTAATTTGTTGTTTCTTTATGAAGTTCTGTACAGATGTGCACCTATTTTCCTGATGTCTTCATTTCTAAGCCTGTCTCTTCTTGTTACTCCCAGAGTCAAATACAAAGCAGATACTGAAGCAGTGGAAGATTAGTCCCAGGCTTGAAATAACCAAATGAAACATAATTTTTCTAACTGCAATGACTTTCAGGTCAACCCAACCTCAACTAGTACCACACAGCACTGGAAATAAAGGCATAGTGTTACACATCACTTGCCCAAGTAGTTACCGGGACCCAAATTTGGGGTGTAAAGAATAGAACCACTGTTGCCCGTACGCATGTTGTAAGGCGACTAAGGAGGTTTAGCTGAAATCGAATGCATGTGTCCTAAACGTGTAAAAGTCTATGCATTTAGGGGCCACCAAACCAATTGCCCCAAAGTATACATGTTTTTAGCAAAGATAAAAAATTTACAAAGTGATTAAAATTGATCGTAAAGAAGAGCAAAGAAAAAGACCACATCACTCATCAGTGCCGTTTGCCAAAGAAAACAAAATGGGTCTAATACGTATTCAACAATGGATCAATGTTATGAAAATGGTGGTTTTTTAATTTAACAAGCAGACCCTTGGGAAGAGAGACCAGTGGAACTACAAAACAATTCTATAAACCTAAGCTGGTAATAGTTATTCATTAATTCATTACTGAACCGACATCATGGTACTCACATAGGTGCTAAATCTTCCCCAGCAGACGTTAAAGCATATGCATGCAGATTGTTTCTGTTAAACCGTTCCTCCTCTGCCTCTCAGGCATCTAGTCCCACTGTCCTGTGAGCGATTTCAAACTTCTTTACATTTAAGCTGAAGATTCTACTTCAATTGCCATGCCTTCATTTAACAAGTGGTTGCTGAGCACCCAAAGATAACCCCTTAAACATACTTTGATTCGATGCAACATTAGCGATGACAAACAATAATGTCATTTCATATCCCCAAATTTATTGTACTAAAATGTGATTTTGTTTATATGATATTAACAGCCCATAAACTCCTCATAGGATCAGCAGTTGTCCAGCGAATACAGATACCGTCACACGGCTGCCTGCGACAGTTTGATCCAATAACAAGAGAAGTGCAGACATGTGGGAAAACTTGCCATTCATTAGCTTGGTTATGTAGAAAAGTTATACTGACAAATATACCGCTAACTAAGATTGAAACGGTGAGCCATAAGTATTAGTCAAGTGTTATTGCTTAGTAATTTCTATTCTTTCTTAAGGGTTAATATGGCTAGAGTTACTAAAGAAGATTCTGTCTCCAATTCTGTTTAGAGCGTATTATTTTGTGTTGCAAGTTCCATGTAAGTGATTGTCTAGTTACACTCAACTGTGTCTTCCATAGAGTATGCCAAACCCACCGCTATTGTATCCTCCTAATCTGGGTCATTATGGCTTCCTGTCTTATCAACAAATCTGTGTTTGTCTCTGTTATTTCATAGTATACCACAGACATTTGTTGATAAAGGTACATGTGTGTGCGGGCCAAAGAATAATACCACTACGATCTACAAGGCATGTCTAAGAGGCAACCTATGAAGTGCTGACCGATTCGTAGGTGCATAACTGGCACAACGTATAATCATGCTAAGCTCAGATCACTACAAATCACACAGAATGGTTAACAAGTGGTCGATATGGAGCTTTCAAAGAAGAAGATAAAGGTGTGATTCTTATTTGTATTTAACTTAGTGACTTGCTACATTTCTAGGGTATTCAACAAGACCGACTGCACATTTGAGCTGACTGAACATCTTGTTTTCTTGTAGTGGAGATGACAGACGATTTTCAATTGTGTGCAAGGCTTGTCAGCTTTCTAATCCTTACATTACATCGAGTTGCCCTAATCGTAATGTTAATGTAGATCTAGTTATCAATCTAACCATCCGTACATTAGAAGTTAGAAGATATAATGACCCAACCCTATAAATGCACATTCTAGCATACAGTATCACGTTATTGTTCTATTGTGAATCAGGATATAAATTAAAATTAGTTGTAATAATTTCTGATTCACATGGGCAGTTCACTTTTTTAAAATTTTTAAAACAATTTACATTTTGCTCTTTAAAAAAGGATACATTAACAATCGGCAAAAATGGAAAGGTCAGTGATATGACAAATGGAAAAGCCCTGGTATGACAAGTAATGGAAGGCCAAAAAAAGATTTACAAGAAACAAACCATAGATTTAAGAAACAGAAATGCGTACGATATGACTTTTGATATGGCTCGAAATCCAGTAAATTTTTTTTTGGGTTATTGGTTTAATAAAGACATAATACCCCCAAAATAATTCTATTGGACGGCTGCATCAGCCTTGCTTTCCAACTACCCTAGCAGAGAGTGTATGCAGCAGATTTAATGATTTCTTCATCAACCTCTAAAGGTTCAATTAAAACTTCTTCTGGATTTACAATGCTGTGGAATCTTTTCATGGACGGGAAAGTTGTTTGGAATCTACCAATGGACAATAAGAAATGGAATTTTTAACATTGAAAATTACAAATTTAGCTCATTATGTAGAATGATTAATAGTATCATCATCATTGCAACTCTGTAAATAACCATGTGTGCTGCAATCTCTTTCTTCAAGGGTCTGGGGTCAGGCACAAATAAAAACACAGGAAGGCCCAAATTTTGTGTTTTTTTTCTCACTTTTTTAACTGCAGTGTTCTTTAACATCTCAGTTTGATCACATGACCAATTTTATTCTCTGTCTCTATGACCTCAATCACATACACTGAGATTATGGTTTGAAAATGTCTGATGGTTCATACAGAAACAAACCGTTTTTTACTTTACAGAACAAAATTTGATCATTTCCCAAAGATTATATTTTTTAACAGACGGGAGGGGCGACGGGGAACAACTGGCCCAGAAATCCAAAAATGAAAATTAATTTTAGCTGTCGGGGCTCTAATTCCCCTTCCTTTGCCTGCAGGCTTGCCCATTGCCAGTGGTTTTTATTCAGGCGGGCCCTCTGACTAAAAACCTGTAGTTCAACCTTTTCGGAGCCCCCCAAAAAAGGTTTTTTTGGGCCTAATTTGGGCCTTAAACACAATTAAAAACGACACATTGGTGGTTTATAAGCTTCTATAGGTCCCTATGAGGCAGTTAACCGGGGTAAAAATCATCCTGGGAGGGAAACTTTTTATTTCAAACCTTTGCCCCCTAAATTCCCATTCTATGAAAAGGCCTTTTGGGTAAAACCCAACAACAAATCTGGGCATCCCCCTGGGCTTGTCCTATTCATCTATTCTCCCTTCTTCTGGTTGTGGGCATTGGTAACAAATTACCTTCATAAAACCCAAATTCCCAATGGGAAACTCACCCCTAATGGTATCGGGAAAAACTTACCGGGAAGAAAAACAAAATCCCTGACGGATCCTCATCCTCATTTAAAATTTTTTAAAAATCATTTTTTAAATTATGTACAATGAAGAAAATCAGTTTTCAGTATTATTTTTTTCCTCACCGCTTTTCTAGTGAAAAAAAATTTATGCTGCCCCCCTTTTTTTTTTTCAAAATGGGTTTTTTAGCACCTAAGTATTGAAAAGGTTTTAAGGACGGGGGATTTGTTTTGTGGGGGACCTTAAGCTCATTGATGAACTTTAAACAACATCGGATGTCCTTCGCATTCTTTGTGTGGGGTGAGATGAAAACTGAAGTTTCATATTTTTAAAAAATAAATTTCTTTTTTCTTATTGACCTTTTTATTTGCTATTGGAACTAAACCCTTATTCATCATACATTTCTTGAAGAGGACAAACCTATGGGGGAACTTGGTCAAAAAATAAATCTTCATTTTAAAAACTTTTCAATTACAAAAAATTTACAAATGGGGAGTTTTTAGTAAGGAAATACATATCAGTTATCAGGGACTATCATAAAAGCACTCCAGAATGTCTTTTCAAATAGGGGAAAAGGGATAAAAGGTAAATAGTGAAAACTACAAACAAAGTACATATTTAAAAAAACAGCATGCGATAAACACATTTGGACCAACAACCCTTTTTCAAACAAACGGGAAAAAAACAGGGCAAATTAAAAAAAACACAAATGGGCGACCAAATCCCTTCTGGAAAATCTGGGAAAAAAAACGAATAGCTGCTTATAAACCCTCCCAAAGTGTCGTTCTTTCGGGGGGCTCTCCTAACCCGCATAGAACTTTTCTGACGGGGGGAAATTTTCTTCCCACCCTCATGGTTCCCCTTTTGAAAAAGTCTTATTGATCTCTCATTCTTAGTCATCCGGGGCCCGCAATCTTCCCCACTATCCTTTGGTGGCGTACAGGCGGGACGGTTTAAAATATGTTGGGTTCGTGCCTCAACCTAATTAATCATTTGGGACCATCCATGTGGCCCTGGGCTGCAACACTTGGTTTTTCGCCCCCCACGGTGTCTTTTTCCAAAACCCGTTCGTTTTTGAAACAGTTTCCCCTCCCAGTCCCCTAATATTTTCATCCATTATCGCAAGCGGTACAAAAAGGGCCCATTTGGGGGCGGCGGGACCCGTGCGTTCCAACACTTGCGATATCCCCTGCTCTTGACCCCTGTATACCATTTCAAATACGGCCATTCAGGGCTTCGATGTCAGTCCCCATCGATCATGTTCCTCTGATGATGTAGTGATTTCTGGGGAAAAGTTGATTTTTTTGTATGTACCTTCGACCCCCGGGGGTCAACGTATTTCAATTCTTATGTTTTTTCTTTTTTTTTCCCATGCTTTTAATCTTTTATATTTCATGTATTACATTCTTATGCTTTTGTACTTTCTCTTCCTCTTTGTAATCTATATGGGTATATTTTGCATGTATTCAAGTTATATATTTTTTAGATGTTTCATTGTTTCTTTTTTCTATTTCTAGTTTTTATTTTGTTTTTTTTTTTCATTTATTTGTTATTGTTTTATTCCAGATTTTCCTTAATCGTTGGTATTTTCGTCCATTTGTGTTTCATTTTTAAATTTTCCTCCCGTTTGTTCGTTTTTGATAAAAAAGGGCCCTTTTTGGGGGGAAAAAGTTGCTGTTATTCACTGTTTCTTTTTTATAAGATGGACCCCTTGTGTGCTTGAGGGTCTGGACTTTTCAGATATATAGCCCCGTGTCACACAAATTGAACATATACAAAAGAAAATAAAAATTACCGAAAAATGGCCTCAAAAAAAAACACGGAAAAACAAAAATTTTTAAAAAACAGTGAAAACCAACAACCAATTGTTGAAAATAAACCTGGGAAAGGGGTTGAGCAGTTTCATATCTTGGCGTACTGACACTAAATGGGGGCACAGAGGAAGATCTAAAAACATCTAAAAAGGCCAGAACCCTTTGCCCGAATGAAACCAAAATCCCCAAAACACAATAGGACCACAAAACAAACTCTATAAAAACATTTTTTGCCCGTTTTGCTCCCGGTTGGAATTTGGGGGGATGACCAAAGGGGATCTAGCGGTTGTCAGTTTTCCCCCCTCTTGTCTTCCCAGAATCTTGAAACTTTTGGGATAAAAAAAAACCCAAAAACCCTTCTCCCAAAATCAAAACAAAGGAATGAAAAAACTCAAAAAGGATGGAAAAGGGTGGACATTTTGGAATGAGACAAAAAATGCCTGCAAAAGGGCCTCCTTGGACACCCGAAAAGGAAAAAAAAAGGGAAACAAACATGGGCGCATGATGGAAAAGGGGCTGGACACCATCTCTGGCTGGGGGGTCTCGCAAAATTCGGACAGGGGAAGGGAAAGTCCTTTTTAAACCCCCCTGTGTCCTAGGCATGGCGGGGTTAAAAAAATAAAATAAGTTTCTGTATTTTTTAAAACTATAGTACTTTGTTTGTCGTGTTCAGAATGTTATATGCTCGTCCCCACCTCAAAAATCCCGCAATCTGGGGATTCAATACTAGTAACAAAATTTGGTTATTTGGGAAAAATCGATGGGTAGATGAAGGGATGGGAGAAATAACAACATAATAAAAGTTTGGATATAGGGCAAAAAACTTTTTTTTTGGGTTTACAGTTAATCTACATTTTGATAGAATTTCTCAAACAGACACTCATTCATCTAAAAATAAAAAAGTTCAAAGCCTTATATTATTTTTGCACAAGATAATGGGGGTTCCCAGTATATTAACATGGACATTTAACAAACAGTGAATCATCCGAAAGAACTCAAAATCAAAGAAAACGCAGGCCAAATAAGAAAAAAATTTAATATTTTGAACAAAAAAAAAAGCAAGGTTGGGGAAAAAATTCCCCATATTTTAGTTGTTTTTAATTTTTTCGGGCATGTTTGTTTTTTTTTTTTCTCTCTCATGGGGTTCGTTCTTTTCAGCACTTTGACCCATTCTTATTGTGATATAAAAACAGCCTTTGCCAAACGTATTTTATTCCATTTTAGCTCATTTGGAGCTCGGTGCTTATCCGGCGATTGTCCGGTTTCAAACAGTGTTTACTGGATCGCTCTTACGTTCTTCCATCTATTTTTACGGTGTGGGGTATACGCCACACCCAACCTTCTTAATCGCCTCTTCGACATCCCTGCAGGTAACAGTGGTTCTATTCTTTACATCTCAATTTGGGCCCCAGTAACCACTCGGGCATTTTGTTCTTTAATTTCCTTCATCCCACAAGAGATTTAAAAAATGCTCACCTGTTCTACTTTCTCTCCGCTGATACAAATATCTTTTGTATTGATTGTTTTATCAGTTATTATTTTTGTTACTATGTTAAAACATACACCATCAATCAACCACCTCCAACTGTTTACTGTTATTCTAATACCAGTTAGTACACCTTTTTCTTGACATGCTCTTATTTCCTTTCAGGTTGACCCAGGATGAATTAGGTAGCAGAGAACAAAGGAAGAAAGTATGGTAACATTGATTTCTCACTATACCATCTAACAGCGACTTTTTTTCCCAACAGGTGATTGGTCTTGCCATTTTTACAACCCACTGTAAACATGACTGTACTTTACCTTCATAATCAAACTTCTAAGAATAAAGTACTATTTATGTGGAATGCACTACAGGCTTCTCTAAAGATAACCATAACACTTCACTTAGCATGAACCATGTCAGAGATCCTTGCTGGCGCAAATTAGTCAGAAAAGCATTAGTCTGGGCTCTTGGTAAGAAACCCTTTTTTTTTCTCAAATTAATTAAATTCAGATAATCATTATTTGTATGGTGGAATGGTGCAGGAAAACGTCTAAACACACAGAAAACAATACTGTTCTCAGGCCATATGGAAGAAAATGCCCACGTTGTGAAGGTGTGGCTTTAATGCTATCTAAAGAAAACGAAGAAAGCACTAATAAAGTGGGAAGCAGTGTGTCCCAGGATAATCACAGCAACATTGGGAAACCCCCAAAAGAAAGTATTCTTGAATACGACCATAGTTTACAATTTCCAATATAAGATTATGCATCTCAATGATCTGAAATAACAAGAAGGGCCCTTTCCTGGCTCACAGGAAAACAAAGAAAGGAGGCCTAAGGAGCATTGGGGAGGGGATGATTGAGACCCATAAAGGAAATGTAGGATACCATGCTGTGAATAATTGGTAAGCATGTAATAACAAAGTACTGTAGTTTTACAAAACACAAAATGAATGCGGGTTCAATTCCGCGGGCTGGCAGAAAAACCACAGGTTCTCCAGATTTATATTCCATGGGACCGAGCCAGAAAAAGCTAAGCTCAAGTCTTCTGGATCGAACAAAAAAAAAATGACGATTAAAAAGCACTTTGACCAAAAGTGTACCAGTTACATATAGTGTGTTTTATGACTTATAAGTAATAATATGTCTCTGTATTACTCTGCAGGATCCTTAATATATGAGATGATAACTCTCCACACCCCGGTTTATGACTCATCCATTTGGGACCCAAAAAAATCTGGCATCTCTATTCACTGGCTTACCCAAAAACTAGGAAGGGCCCATAAGCAAATGATACCGAAAGCATATGACAGTTGATTACAATCTCCTACAATCTCACTCTTGACTGTTTGACCCAAAGATCCTTTCCGACCAACAATTAAACAAATTATTGGAATAGCTCAAAGTGAGATGAGGAAGTCAAAAATTTCTTGAATGTAATTTAAAAAATGTACTGCTAAATTCACAGGACTCTGCACATAAAAAACTTTTACAGAGTTTCTTAACAATCTATACGCACCATTTAAAAGATCCCAAACATGCCCAGGACTCACCCGACAGAAAAGCTGTTGTGGAATCTCTACAATAATCATAAACTCTTCATATAAGAGATAAATAAAAACATATGTAATTTCCTAGACTTGACTCTGCTGTGAAGGAGATGGTATATATATATATATCAGTAGCTCAAGACCTTAACAACAATTATAAGAAAACAATCTATGTCAATTTTTATTTACCTTGACAAAATTTGAAAAAGTAATAATAATTTTTCTTCTTTTTCTAATCCTGTTTTGCCTCACAGCATCAGAATAAGATTTCAAGAATAGGCTCTTGTGTGCATAGTACCTAGTGTTTTCCTGCCTCTTATTTCTGGGTTCATCTTTGTGTGGGCGACTCTTGTTTGTATCCATTGTATCTGATGCATTACCCTTTAGGCGCACTGTCTGTTGTAATCTGTTTTATTGTCCGAACTGGTTAATTGGTTGTTTCTTGATTAAGGGTTGATGCTGTATCTTTTTCCTGATGTTTTCATTTCTAATTTGGGCTCTTCCTCTCCCAGCCTCTGCATAAACATTTCTCTCAGTGTGCTAGTTTTCTACTTCGTTTGTTCAGCCCAGGTTTGCTATGGGATGTC
>JADZMA010002875.1:0-10814 GCA_020796225.1 Arion vulgaris
AACAGTTCAATACATCAATCAGTGGCAAAATAATAAGTCGGGTTGTAGAAGAGAACAAAACAGAAACTAATTCCAGTTGGGGTGAAAAAAAGGTGATGGATTGACATACTTTGGGAAACAAAGTACTACAGTATAACCAGATATACATTTGACGGGAATCTACAGTTGAAGAGAAGAGTGTAGATAAAAATACCTGGAAGAACAGTAGAGAGAAAGTCAGAGTTTCATTGATAGCACTGAAGATTACGGTCCAGAATAGAATTAGGTGGAGAACCCAAATTTCCAGTGCTAACAAGAATGTTTAGGTAATAGTTATCCTATTCTTCTTCTTCAATGATCCAGCCATGCTTGGGCTCTTGCCCTACGACCCAATGTTATACAGTGGTATCTGCTGTTTTGTTAGTTGTTTTTTAGTTCCATATAATGTGTTCCATTTATCTGACTTTGGATGATGATCTTCCTGACATCATCCAGCCCTTTGCACTTGAAGAGGTAGTGGTGAATGGTTTTATGATGATGCAGCTAATCAACTGGTGTCTCGCAGAATAGAGGGAATAAGATGGTATGATAGGGTCACAAATGAGAACTTATGGAGAGAACAAGAAGGATTCAGTAAAACGAACGGGTTTAAAAAAAGACCTGGTGCTGGATGGGACACACTTGCAAACCGGGAGGGGAAATAACAAGAAGGGCCCTTTGCCTGAACCTGCAGTCACAGCGAAAGAAGGGATGCGAAAACATGGAGAAGCGATTTGGAGGGGAGTCAGAATATAAAGAAGAGCTGGAGGGAGCTGCAGGAGATAGCAGAGATAGGGAAGACTTGGCATGAGTTGGTTGAGGGCCTATACACCAATCCGGGTAAAAGGCAGAGAGAGAGAGAGAGAGAGACAGCAACACTCCAAAGGTGTTGTTGAATTCTCATGTGTATAATGAAGTTATCCACTATTATCATAACCATTTTTTTGGAACCGTATATATGAACCATTTTTCCTACAGTTGGCATGCAGTTGCCAGATCTTGCTGAACAAGTTGGTTGTACACAAGCTCAAATTCTGTCATCTTTGGCTGTGTTTCGCTCAAGCCTGACACTGGTTAGATTCTTCAGACAGCTTTTGAAGATGTGCTTGTGGGGTTTATCTTCATTTCACTGCTGGGGAGTTCTTAAGGAAGGGAACACAAGAACAGAAAGTGAAATATCTTCATGCTGTTGTGGTCTAAAGTCTGTTTCAACAAACATTCTCCAGGATTTTGATGTCATCCCCTGAACCCCAACACACTTCTGCCTTAAATTTTAAAAAATTGACATCAAGAAAACTCCGGGATAGATAATATGGATTTAAACATTATTTTAGAAAATTATTTCCCCGCCGAGCCCTTGAAAGAGGTGTCTGTGGGAAAAATGTATTTTTGGCTATTGCGGGTTTCTTTGGAAAGAACTAATTTAAAGTCTTATTTTCCTACCTTTTTTGAATTTTTCCCCTCTTCTTTACTTAGCTCATCATAAATTTGATTGATTATCTTTTCTTTGGGGGTAACCGGGGGTCCGAAAAAAAAGGGTTAAAAAGGGTTCAAATCCTGTGTTTGATAATTTTTTTTTCCGAAGCCCCTAACACTTGTTCACTGTCAGTTCCTATTCCTACGGGGAGACAATTGTGCTAAAAAATTTATGTGTTGGTTCCCGTTTAAAGAATGTTGGGTATTAAACCGTAATTTTCGGGACAAAATTGCGGGATCTTGCATCTTCAAAAATATGGTAAGATGGGCCCGAGATTGGTGCAGTTACTTGACAGAATGTCAGCTACCGGGATTTTCAATTATAATGTTATTTTAAAAAATTTTTAAAAAAGATTCAAGGTAGATTGAGCCATGATAAATGCATTCTTTAGCCCACTTTTTTTTTAGTTTACTATGTTGTCTTTTTGGCATTTCCAGGGCCAATGGGTCTGCAAATTTTGGGGAATACAGTCTGAATTTGGGGAAAATTTAAAAAGGGTTTGACATGTTTAGAATTTAGGGGCAGGAAAACTTTAAATATTTCACGTTTTTTGATAGTTATTAATTAAAAAGGAAAAATTTTTTTTGTATATTTTATTTGGTTCATATTTTCTTGATATGTTTGGGTTCTGAAACCGGGGGGGTTCTCAGATCAAAAGATTAGGGGGTTTTTTTGGGTTAGGGAATGAACTAAAACAAATAAATTCCTAAAAACCAAAACAAAAAAAATTAAAGGCATTACCCCCTTTTGGGCCAAAAACCCAAAAGGCTATTAGCATTTTAAATTCTTTGAACATATGTACAGTTTTTTTATGTATGCAGAAACAGTTATCAGTAAGGTCTTGATTTCTATCAACATCTGATATAGTCAGGGATGGATTGAACTTCAAATGGGAACTTCAATCTTAAGTGATGTTTAAAAAAGGCAAAATTGACGTTTGTCAGATGTGGAAAGGGAACCGGGTAATATCCAAAATTTCCCTATACGACCCATATGTTTGTCTGTTTTGTGATGTGGCAAATAAAAGGGAAGATTGCTTGAAACTATGTACCAATGGAGAAATATCTAAACTTTAAATTAAGATTTTTTTAAAAAGTACAATAGCAAGGCATGAATGATTAAAAAAAGGCCTTTATCAAATGATCCCAAAAAACAAGGGAAACAGCCCCATATAAACAAACATCATTAAAAACAAAAAGGGAGAGCCACTAAAGCTGAAAAATTTCCACCCCCAATTTGGGGGGAAAGTCAGGGATTGTGCCGAAAAGTAAATGAATTAAACTACGTTTATCGCAGCCCCCTTTCCTGTGTTCTGATGTCCAGTGATAAGGGAAAAACCCAAAAAACAAATTTCCCTTCTTAGTTTCAATAAAAAATCAAAAAAAGTTGCGGGTTCTGTCTAGTTCCATTTTTTAAGACATTTGAACAGTGAACCTTAAATTGGAGTAAGATTTCCTTGAAAAGGGGTAACTGGTGATAAAAAAGAAAAGGTTTTCACAAAAAATGGTTGTGGAGAGGTGCATATTATGTGCCATATTTGCCTGGTTCATGGGATTCAATTTTCCCGTCTTCGTTTTATTTTTGGCCCCAGAGATATTTGAAATAATTTTACAGATACATGAAATTTGTATGTAAAAAATTTCAATAAATGCTTGCCCTTGAGTAAAACCTTTGCCCTCTAACCCCCCTTTTGGGACTTCCTTTTGTCATAGGCCAGATATCTCAACGTTTATTACTTTGGGAAGAGGAGAGAGGGGGGCAACATGAAGGTTGATCTGATTTAAAACTCTGATAGAAGATAATGCAAGGGTTTAAAAAATGATGTTGAGGGTTATTGATGGGTGGGTTTCCCCCCCGGGTGGGAAGTCTGGCTGGGGTTTCTTGGCTAATCCCATGGTAGGTTGTTGCAGACCCGAAGTGGAGCATACAGAAAACTATTTTAGTATGAGGATGGAGGTTGAGACCATTACTGCTGCCCTCCTTTGGGATCTCTGGGACTTCATTTCGGGGGCAGTTGTTATATTTTGACTCTCAGTCAGGTTCCCCAAGATCCGGGAAGGGCAGGTTTGGGTATCAGTGGATGTCTTCTATAGAAGTTTCAAACCAAAAAGCGCTTACGGGGATATTTGTCCGGGGCATACGTGTTTTTACGGTAAGAGAGAGCGGAAAAAGGCAGCATGGGTTGTTGGGGAGTTAGGATGGAAAAAGGGGATATTCTTCGGTCTCTTCAGGGCTGTCTGTTGGATGAGGACACAAAAATCGATTTGAATCGACCCCGGTTTTTAAGTTTTTTGGGAACCCGTTGTTAAAGTTCAACGGGGTGCTTGAAAAGGCAGGAAAGGTATTTTTTAATCAGCAAACCACAGGAACCATCATATGCATACTCTTGATATCTGTTTGGGAAAACTGGCACCAAATTCCCCCCCAAAAGTGAAAAGGGCGCCAGTTTAGTAACCAAAAACCATAGGCCGATTTCCCACCACTGCGGCCTCTAAAACCCGAATTACATCCTGAATCCATCTTCTTTGGGGGTTTTCCTCTTCCCCACATTGTCAAGATTAACATATCATTTTTTTTTCATTGAAAATATATTACAACTTATACAAATGTTATTTTTACTTGATATTAATTAATTCCTAAATAAGATTTCTATGAAAGTTTTGGCATCTAAGTTTCATCTCATAAAAAGGGAATTGGGGCACAAAACATTTTCCCCAAAATAGTGAGCTCTTCTTTATATTGCCAAACTAATTTAAAATTTTAAAAAAATTTTAATATTTTAAACTTTTCTTCAAACGTCCATATGACCATTTTTAAACCCATTTTGATGTGTATGTGATCTGAGCCAAAAAAAGTAACATTTTTAAATTATGCACCTAAAAATTTGGCCCAGCAAATCCGATTGATCGACATTTTTTTTTAAAACAATGGGCTTCCTAGGTCCTCAAAAATAACCCCTTACGAATGCCCAGGTCATTTGGGACTATTCTTTGTTTCCCCTTGGGGGGGCCCCCACCACAGGGCCCCTATTTTAAACAAATTAGTATTCATCGCTAAAAAGCTCATTAAAAATAAATAACAGGGGGAAACCACTCATTTGCTTGGGAGGATGTTATCGTGATCTTTTAAAGACTTGACTGGGATGATCCCTTTTTACCCCTAATGCCTGGCCTGTTTATTTTGAAAGTTGCTTTTGTCTTGTTCTATCTAGTTTTAATCTTATGAAATAATTTGAACAGACTTATCTCATAAATGATTTTAAAAAAAACTTTTCCCAGTTTCATCTCATTAAGGTACTTTTTTAAAAATACTTTATCTAGTCTCATCTCATAAGTACATTTTAAACAAAATACTTTTATTTCCCAGTTTTATCTCATGAAGACATTTAAACAATACTTTAGTTTCATCTCAAGAAGACATTTAAACAATAATTTATCTAGTCTCATCTCAAAGACATTTTAAAAAATACTTTACCAGTTCTTATCTCATTTAAATACATTTAAACAATCTTTATCAGTTTTTTCATTTCCTTTTAAAAAACATTATTTAAATTTTAATAAATTTTTAATTTTAGTTTTCCTTATCCCTAGCTCATTAAAAACAATAAATTTTATTAAAAAAATCCATCCCCCCAAGGAAAGTACATTTAAAACCAAATACTTTATCCTTAAGTTCTCCATCTTCCAAGGGGAAGTAGGGATTTAAACCCTTTTTTACCTATTTTTCCAAAACTCATAATTTAACAATTTTTTCTGGATTTAAAAAATTTCAGATTCTATTTAACCCTTTATTTACCACTTTAAAAAACTAACTTAATTTACCTTTTTCGAAAAAATGCACTGGGGGGAAAATTTTTTGGGCCACTTAGAGGGTAATGAAAAAGTTTTGGAATTTTAAAAAAAGGAATGAAAAAAGAAAATTTTTACAGAAAACCCCAACCAAAAATTTTAAGGGGGAAGAAATGGATCCCTTTGTTGTTTTTCCTATCTTCCAAGGGAGTCACATGCCCAGAGCGGTGTAAAACCATTTACCAAATTTTTTGCTGACCTATCTTTAAAGGGGGGTCACATGCTTTAAAGGGTGTATCCATTCACCATTTGTTAAAAAAGCTAAAAATATCTACATCAACTAAAAAGTAAAGGGGTTTGACAAAACAGACTCAATTCATGCAGTGAATTAAAAAGAAATAAAAAAATTAAAAAAAAATAATTTTTATTCGTTATAGAGAAAAATCCAAAAATTATTCAAATACTTTACTACATAGGAAGATTTTTTTCAACAAACGGAAGAATAACTAACGCAAGCCAACATGATGCAATAAAAGAAATCAAAAAGGTAACCCAAATTTTAAAATCAAACGCCACTATGGGAAAACTAAAAAAAGGGATTTTCCTTTTTTTTATTTATTATCCCCAAAACTGGGGGGCTTGGAAAAAACAATGAAGAGAACTAAAATCACTGAGAAAGGGTTCCAAATGTGGGAAATAACAAGAAGAGACCTGTTGAGAAATGAAAAACATCAGGAAAAAATGGTTTTCAACATCAGTACCGAACTTCATCAAAAAAATTAAATGGGGGGCCACGAAGCAGATTACCAAAGCAGTGTGCCCCCAAAGAAAAATGCTCTTTGAAAATTTAAAAAAAAGGGGAAATCAACCCCGCAAAAAATGGACCCCGAAATAAACAGAGGTGGGTAAAACAAATATTTATGAAAAACACAAAATCCCCTTCTATAAATCTCTTCTTATCCTGATGGTGTAAGCAAACAAATTTGGGGACAAAAAAGATTTGGGTTTAAAAATGAAAGTGCCTATATGTGGCCCGGGGGAACAATGTTTTCCCCTTTTTTGGGGATTAAAACAACATAATAAAAATTTTAAAAATTTTATAAACATTAATAAAGCAAATTCACTTTTTGAATTTTAAATCAGTACAACAAAAAAAATGAAATTTCAGAATTTACAAGATTGTGATATATTGTTTGGAAATTGTGTTGTATTTACTGAGATCCGTTCCCGAACATTGGCCCCCAGATCAGCATCATCTGTGCAATTTTTTACATGGATACCTCTCATCTTGTTTCTGGTGCCTGTTTGCTGCTGGGTATATCATTTTTTTCGACTGTTATTTTCTGGGCTCCTAGAAAATAAGAGGTCATGAGTTCAATGAAAATCTAGAGTTTTTTAAAAACCCCAGGGGAAGCACCGGGCCCAAAGAATATCATCAATAAAAAGACGGGGACCAAGTATTAGAGGGGGTGAAAAAAAATTACCAAAAAGAAAACGAACCACAAACCTTATTTTTTACGGGCCCCCCTTTTCCCCAAAACCAATTCAAATACGGACTCGGGGAAAAAATCTGAAATAAGGCCACAACTGTCCGGGCCACGCATTCCAATATTTTGTATTTAGACTTCATTTTAAAATCAACACAGCATGCTAAACAAGGTTATTTATGTTCGGGTTTAAAAACAATTAAAATAAAATTTTCAGTATTAAAATATTTTTTCATCAAAAAATAACCGTAAAAAGCAAAAAAACTTGAAAAGTTTTATCAAAAATATACAAAATTCCCGCCCCCCCCCTTTTTAAAATAGGTTAGTGTTTCCCCGGTCAGTTATGTGGCCCCAAATTTTTAGTTTCTGCCCCCGGGGGCATTTTTTAAAACAAAACCGGGTCCTTAAACCCAAAAAAAAGCTTCATTAAAACGTTCCGTCCCTAAACACCGTCGACTATAGAAGGCGGGGGAAAAACAAAATACCCTTTTGCTTTTGGGAAAATAATGTTACAGAAGAGTTCTTTTATATCACGGACAGAGAAAAAGAACAAATGGTCTATCCAGAAAGAAATCAAAATCAAAGAAAACTTTGGGGTGTTCCACAAAATAAAAAAAAAGAAAATTGGGAAAATATTTTGGCATATAATGAGACAAAGGTTTTGGGGGACCGTCATGGAAGGTGGCATCCCCCAAAAAGGGAAAACAAGAAGATGAACTCATGACTAAATAATGGTTTTTAAATTAAGGGTGCAGATGGGAAATCTGGATAAGAGAGAGAAATTGGGGGGACTTTGGGGTGGAAACCCTCCGCAAAAAAGTTATTTCATGAAATTGAATGAAAAGGGTTTTCAAGCCCCTTCCCCAACCATTTTTTGGGGTTTTAGTTATGAGTTCTGGGATTATTTTTCACCGGCCATGATGTTAAGCCGTCTAACTTTCCCCATTTTGGGATCTATCTGGCTTTACTGTATCTTGTTCGTTTTTTAAAAATATTCAAGATTTTTCCCAATCTTGTAAAGTCCAAAGAATGTTGGGGTTTTTTTTTCGTTTGGGTTTTAAAGGGTTTTTTCTCCCTGCTTTATCGGGGGAAAAATTTTATCATTTGGGGATAATTTGTCTTCATGATATTTCTCATTTTCTTCCCTTTTTTTCTTTCTGCTTTTTTCCGTTTGGCGGGATGTTTAACTGATGTTCGGTTTCGAGATAATTCCCCCTGTTTGCGATATGCTGTGGTATTGTGGGTTTTAAATGTCTGTAACTCCATCCTTTTATCTTTTTTTTGGGTTTTCCCCCTTTCCCCTTGGGTGGTTCTTTTCAGGTTTTACGCTCTTTCAACTGGTTTAAAATTTGGTTCATTCTGACCATGGCCAAACCATTTGAGCCTCTGTTTTTCAACAAATTAAAAGCAGGTGTTGTTCCGATGTTCTTCTAATTTCCCGATATTCTATCATTCTTCTGTAAAACCAGATTTTGTAGCCCCTTAATTTGGGTTTTTTGTTATTTTTATCCAGTATTGACACTATGTAAAACTGGTTCTGTATAAAAAAATAATACTTTTTTCCATTGATAAGCGTTTTTTTATTAACCGAAAACCATGACAAGAACAAACCCCCCATGAACCAAGAGACGAAGAAAATGCGCTGAAAATAAAATATCTTGGGAAAAACCCAAAAATATAAAAAAAGGGGCCCCTTTTCGGAACCCGCATGGGAGGTTCAGAAGAAATAATCAAGTGGCGTTGGATGCAGATGCTAAGGGCCCCTTAAAAAACTGCCCAAAGAAGGGGACCCTTATGATTTACACGGATGGATCGGTAGTTCGTCCGAAAAATCCCATGGGCCTTTTTCTGCAAGCTCATACGACAGAAGGGTCAACGTAAGGGGGCATTTAGTTTAATGAAAACAATTAGTATAAATGGAAATAATGGGGTGGGGTTGGGATTTTTGTGCATTCGAGGGGATTTTATTTAGGTATGATCCGGGAAAATGGGGGTGGTTTTGGCGAAAGGGAATGGATTTAATCCCAAAGGTCACTGGGGCCGGGGTCATTGGCAATAAAAAAGAGAAGACTGATTTTTGCGCCATATCAGGAGACCAGCCAATGGAAGAGCCAACATTCCAAAAGCCTCCCCCGAGTGGCCGCAAAGGGGGAATGTACATTTAAATCAATCAACATCAACTGCCAGATTGCAAAAGCTGAGATTGAAGATTGGGAAAAGGCTAGAAAAAAACAGCATAACAGGTACATGAGTAGGCTCATCAACACCATCGAACTGGTATGGTGGGGGGCTGAATCTGTGGAGATATTTGGAAGGAGATTGGAGCGCCCATGGACGGGCTGGAGTGCAAAAAGACATCCCAAATTTAAACTTAAAATTTCCCCCCAAAAAAAAAAAAAAAAAAATAAAATTTCTTACCATAAAAAGAATGCCCGCTTCTCTTGTTGAACACATTTGTGCATGAATCTGACATCAAACACTGCGTACCGACACTGCCTGTTGGCCTCAGCTTGTTTGAGCATTGCCCAAGTCATCATATTTTTTATCTGAGATGAAAAACAAAATAATTTTGTTATTTTGTTCATATTCTATAAATGGCGAAAAAGATATAAACAAAATACTGTAGTTTTACAAAAGCAATAACAATACACAGCAACGTTTCGACCAAAAGGCCTTTATCAAACAAAGGATACAACAGGAGTGACGAATTTCACTTCTTTAAAGCCACACATGTCATCATCATCATCATCAAATAGCTTGTCCTGAGCAGAACTTGCCCCCCCAACAGTCCTCTGTAATTTCTCTCATAGGCCAGATGTTCTGCTCCTGCAGCCGTCAACATGTACTTGATAAATATATGACCATTTTGTTTCACAGTCGGTCAATTGGCAAATGTTTTACTGTCACCTTCTGAGTTTGCGCTTGTTTCTCTTGCCTGTTAGCTCATTCCTCGCCCGAGTGATTACCGGGACCTAGATTTGGGGTGAAAAAGAATAGAACCACTGTTACCTGCCACGCATGTCGTAGAGACGACTAAGGGGGTTTTTGGATGAAATCGATGAAATGTCCTAAACGTGTAGAAATATAGGTTTGGGGCCTACAAACCAATGTCAACGTATACACGTTCTTGGCAAAAATCAAACATATCACAAAAAGTGATTAAAATTGATCGTAAAAGAACAGGGAAAAAGAAGAAGAAGCTCATTCCCAATACTCTTCAAACAATTCTGCACCTTTGGTAGTCACATAACTCGGACATCAACATCATTCAATATTTATATTCAAACAGGCAATCAGATAATGGAGTTTTTTGTGTTGAAATAAGCATTTCAGTGTCGGGAAAATGTTGTTTTTTAAATAAGTTTTTGGGGACCGCTGATTGTCAAGTTGATAACCTCTGCCAGTGACTCCGTGTCGTGAAAAAGCCAAAGGGTTTTAGACCAGCTTGAAAATACCTTTTATTCGTACATGGTAGCGGTTAGACTACTGTGGCCCTGATCCCTTTTCTGAAGATCTAAATTAAAAATACATCTGAAGTCCGAGAGAGTTCGCCTGAATGGCAAGGACACTAGTGGGATAAGAAAAGCAAGCATTCGCGCAAAAATGAGTCAGATGTGCTACATCATTAAGCACAATGGCTACGTCTGATGGACGAAAAAAAAGTTTTCCAATTTTGAGATAATTAATTGTATCACTAATTTTCTGGTAGTGAATAAACTTTCTGAAGATTTATGATGCGACCCCAGTCGACAAGTTGGTTAATTGACCACGGTCAAATCACAGGAGTAATCGTATGACTATGTTTGCACCATCATTATTGACCGGCTTCGTCTAATAATGAGAACATTGCGACATCAAACTGTCTTTTCAAGAGGTCAAAATCCTCTACAAAAAAATCTGCATAGACTGGAAGACAAACACTGGATATGATTATGGAAAGACGACTTTCAAGACCTTAGAACAGATCAAGTCATTAGTAATTTGTTTTGTCAAAGTACCGGACCTCCAGACCAAAGGCACAACATAGACCAGCAGTCAAAAATT
>JADZMA010002876.1:0-10813 GCA_020796225.1 Arion vulgaris
AAAATTTAAAAAAAATTTTTTAATTTTTTTTTTCCCCCGAAAAAAAAAAGACCAGTTAATTCAAACGTAATATAGATCACCATTTTCAAAATATCCATTCCACATTCAATAAAACCCGTGGCGTAAAAGGTACCGGTCTGCACCGAGACACCATCTGATATTATTTAAAAGAAACTGTAAAGTTGATCGAGTTCCAGTCCTATCAGAGACGAAGGATAAAACGTGATCCGTTTAATTTGAGCACATAAAGAATTCACTGTTCAAAATTGAGAAGAACGGGCCCATAAGCTGACAACGGGATCTAAATTCATCACAACCATATTAAAAATAAAATTCATCTTGTATATCTTCACCATTTTAAAAATTTACACAAAGGATCATCCCCGGTGCACGGAATATCGTCACTGCAGCTGACATCTTCCTGTGTAAAAAAGAGATCGAGCACACATGACTACTCACCGAAGTGCGGATGATAGTCTTCAATCATTAATCAATCAACCACCCATCTATAATTGTGCTCAATGGGGACCAGAAAATTTGGGAAGGAGGAACACAAAATGAACGGATTTGGCCTGTCCTTGCGTTATCTCTGTCGATACGAAGATAAAGGAGAAGACATGCGACCAGGATTGTTACTGAGATGAATCATGGTGCATCATCCAGCCGGAATCAAAGCGTGTTTCAAACAGTGGAAACATCTTTCTTCGCCTTGTGTCAACAAATTCAAGGTTACGACATCAGTAGGAAAGTCATTGAAGGTGTTCTGGATTGTCAGAGGCTTTAACCAATTTCAAGAAGAAAGGTGACAATGTGAATTCTGAATCATACTGTAGTTATATCGATGCTCATGTGCAATTGAAAAAACGTCCAGTACTGCTGACTACAGGAGTGTTGCTTCTTCATGACAATGCAGATCACATGGCTGATTAACTCAGGAAAATTAACCAACTACGGTGGAAAGTTCTGAACATCAACCTTACAGTCCCGACTTAGGCCCTAACGATTTCCACCTTTAGTCCACGAATACCCACCTTGGCGGAGAAATTTTGCAATAGACCCAAGGGAATGTGAAGTGAAAACGTGGGTTTAAAAACAGAGCCAGTTCTATGCAGCCGGTTTGGAGTATTGATAAAACGATGGGATAAGTGCATCAATGTTGGAGGAAATTATGTTGAGAAATAAAGGAACAATGTATGTATAAAAATTAACTGGTTTCAAGTTGTTATCATGTTTAGTTATTTCTAGCATTTGTGGCTTACTTATTGACTTCTCGTATATATGCAACAAATGGAACAATAAGAATAGTATTAATAATAAATAATACTCATCTGACGTTGTGACACAAGTTCCGCAATGCAAAACCCTTTCTCTATATTTGCAAATGTAATGCTTCATTGGATGCTCCACCCATCGCTTATTTTATAGAATCATGTATATATACTTGTATTATTTAGGTGGTGTTTTTCTTGTATGTAAATATGTGTATATTGTTCATTCTGTAGTGGTACGTTTTTTGGTTGTAATTTCTTTTTTGGTAGCTTTGGGTTATTCGTCTTGATGTGCGAGGTGTCTTGTCATGGTTGCTTTTACATGTCTGGTCTACATTTTATAGCTGAACAATTACTGGAACTATTACTTGAACATCATTCCCCTTTGAAATAATAGTTTCATATATTTCTTTCATCTTTTATTTTTGTGATTTTGATATAACATACAGTTATCAATGCATGCATTTGTTATAGATTCGATAACTCATGTTTCGTATTTATACGTATATGTCACGATGTTCAAGTGTATCACCAAGTATCGTACCTTGGTAAATAAAATAGCATTGTTCCTTCAGCATTTTATGATAGTCAGGTAAAAATATTGTCATTGCAGTTCCAGATCCGTGTGTGTAGGAAGAGGTCCATATTTTTCTCACGTGTGTAACATTGAGTGTAGGATTTAACCACAACGTAACATCAAGTCGATGACGATGATTACATTTCTGAAAATCGAACCACTTATCATTAGTAACCGCTTGGAAGTAAAAATATATATTAACTAGATTAAAACCACAAATGAAAAATATACACATAGACATTGGAGAATAAATACTAAACTATGTACTGCATAAATAGTGTAGCCGAGAGAGGTGCTACATTTGCTTAGAGTCAGAAACGTCACAAAACAGACTAAAATTAAAAAGTAATACAGTTATCAAACAGTACATAACTATGATTTGTAAAATTTCAAAAAATGTAAGGAAAGAAGTTATATAAACACACCTCTCTATTGTAATCATTGATGTGATACAACTGCGCTGACTCGAGTGAAGAAATTATGTGATGTCGTCATGTACGTGACGTCCAATGGTTCAGCTTAGGTCAGCTGTCATTAATGCGAGTGTTAACAAAATTAACGTAACCCTGTTGTTGAACTGCCAAGATGAGACACTGACAATTCTGAGTTAAAAAAGAGGCAGTGTATTATAATGCTTAATAAAATATGTTTGTTTTAACTTGAACTATTGGGTCTATTTCGGTGACAACAGTAGTGTAAGTATGGATATTTAAAATGCGGTGGAAAGTATATGTGATTTTGAACATATGTGTTACAGAAGAGACATCCTTATATCATGGACAGAGATGAAAACAAATGAGTATGTCCAGAAAGAACACTTAAAAAGCAAAGAAAACAGGTTGATGCTACAAATAGAAAGAAAACATGGAGGTACGATTGTGCGTATACATAGGCACAGCGAATGAAGATCAACATGAGGAGTCATCCCTGCAGAGAGGGAGAAGACCACGGAAGATGGATTCAGTATGCAGCTAAACCAGAGCATGACTAGAGCGATACCTAACGTAATATATATATATTGTCATTTCTTAATTATTTACAATTTAACAATGACACAATAATAGACCATTTGACAGTCTTATGACTCTTATTCTCGTAATGATCAATGATAGAAATGCCGTTACAATGGATAAAACTCAAAATTATGTCACGTAAGGTGGACCTCAGAGAGGACAGAGGAGGCAAAACAACACGGTGTTTTATGACTTACCTAAATCCAATTCTAAAATATGTTTTCATCCTGACTCTGTGAAAAGCATGATTAGAGAGAAGAAGAATAATAATGATACCAAGTGATTGGGTTTCTCCTGATAAAGAACAAGTGCCAATGAACTATCGTGTCTATTCAAACAGAAGTGATTGGGTATCTCCTGCTGAACAATACCAATGAACTATCGTCAATGTATATTCAATGTTTTATCATTGTTTATCATTGACAGTGAGACAATATAGTAAACATTGGGATACACGGTGACAATAGTTCATTAGCACATGCAAATGAACCATTCGTAATAAAATAAATAGTGTAATAGAAAAGTAATATAATGTTGACCAGTAAATATAGATTTGATAAAGGTTAGACATCATGTTCATAGAGAGAGAGAGAGATCGAGAGAGACGAAAGAAAAGAAAGAGAAAGATGCTAAACGGACTGACATACGTCACTAGCTGTTCAAAGTGGGTCGATGGAAATAACTAGTGAGTACAAGACATATAGGTTAGAGATAGAATATTACAATTGGAAACAATTTGAATAAGTCTATCTTTTAGACAGAACCAATATAGTAAACAGAAATGTTTGTAGCTGCCTACAGACAGAACGGCTGAACCTAATTGTAACAAGCTCATATTACAATGCGCCATTCTGCATAGGATAGACTTGTTAGGAAGGAAACTGGGAGGCTGAGGGCATGCACTTTACACACATAGTAGGACTGGCTATAGATGGTGACTCTAGCAGATTAGGAGTAGCAGGAGATTAGAAGAACAGACTGAATTGAGGCAGAGCAAGAAACTGAAAGTGCGGGTGCATAATTCTTAAACCCCGGTACCAATCATTTACGATATAAGATGGAAGAAAAGAAGTATAGAGTGAAATGAAAATCGTGGCATATCACAAAGGACAACAATATCAACTTGATAAACAGGTCGTTGATTATACCGACTCACTTCTACGCTCAGTAGTTTGCTGTTGCTTTCTGAACGGTGTGGTATATTTTTACCTTTTTATAGCAGCGAAATTAGCATACAGATGATATATGTTAAATAAAAAATTAGAAAGTTTATGTTGATGGATTTCGTCATACCGTATAGGAAGACTTTAACAAGATAATTAGTAGATCAAGAAGATTGAATAATATCAAACGCGTTTTGTTTGTCGTTCTGCTGTGATAAAGAGTAGCATTATTTATATGGCATCGTTCTTGATTTTCGGGAGGCGGCTCTCAATGAGAGCAACGTATATGCCTGCGACCCACCGTGCATGTCGCAGAGGCGACAGAGGCACAGGAGCCTAGAAACTACATTAATTATAAATAATCAGATATTAACGACATATTTGTAGGTGCATAACTGAGACGTGCTGAATTTCTCGTAGACTCGGATCACATACACAAATCACAAAGTGATTAACAAGTGATCGATATGTAACGTTGAAGAAGATACAACTTTATAACATGTAATATATTGAATAGATAACAGTTCTTATTATGTGAATACTAAATAATGACAATTTAGATGATAAACAAATTGTTACGTTTCAATCTACACAATGTCTAAATGTACAGTAATAATTGATTCAAATTCAAATCGTGGAACACACTTCCTGCTAACATTCGTCCTACACGATCTAGTCAGAGTTATATGCAGGCCTTTGATGTTTGTTCCTATTCATCTCGTTTGAGATTCTTCACAGAAACAAGCTGTAAGCCTCCGCTCTGTGCCTACTCTGTGACAAAAATAAGTGTACTTTTATTTGTTGAGGGTTGATAGTCTCAAAGAAAATAACCACTCATTCAATCCAGTATAAAATATCTTTATATATATTTTCCATTAAATTCCCAACTCTGGTACCTTATATTTACTAACACTCCAACACTAACTAGAATAGAAGCAAACATTGAACAATGTGGAATCATATGCATCATGTTGATGTTTTCTGGTTACGTGTGGACATATATTTATCTTGTGAGGTTGTGTGATCTCGTCAGCTTCTCCAGTGTGTTTTTGGCACTGGCTTAATAGAATAATCGTTGAGCAGACAACAATGATACAAAATGCACACAATGGAATAAATAAAATTATTAATTTACCAAAAGAAATAGTTTTAATATTTTCTCTATTATAACAAATATTAAACCAACAACCAGTTCTATTTTCCAATGGAAAATTTTACACAAGACTACTTGCACCATGGTGGTTACTCCACTGGAAAAGAAAGCCATGAACACGCATATTATAACGGCGCCTATTCGTCTTGGAGTAATAATGCTTTTTATCTGTAAAACAAAGAATATATTAAGAAAATAGTACTTTGAATTATTAACAGTAATACAAAAAATGTATCATATTTAAATTGACGATCTTTTTCATTACGGTATTGTTTTTTTAATGTTTGTCCCTTCTGTTTGTCTGTTAAATAAGTTGACAATATTGTTAACAATAATAATTTGTTTTAGGACACAGTATGCCTTCATACATACATATATATACCAGTAGGACAGGGCATCGACAGAAGAACAGGCAATGCCTGCCAATACCGCGACACGATATAATAGTAGAGGACTGCACGCGTTGATGTTGCAACGCAGATCATTTATTTAGTTTGTATTTCTCTAATAATGTTACACGTTAATGCGTTACACACAGTGTGTGCTATAATTTTTCCATACCCTTTTCTGGTCAGTTATGGTTATATATCTACTAATGACGTTGTCGGATCTTATTCTTCTTTATTAGTAAAGTTAGTTTCATCATTCCCCAGTTCTCAATTAAGTGTGTATGATGTATGGGTTTGTGTTTCTGTTTTTCCCCCAAACCCCAAATTTTCTGAAATGCCCAAAAAAACCTAGGATATCTTTTATTTTGAATCGGGTTGTCTGTCAAGGTTTCCCAAATGGGGTTGTACCACAAATTCCTAAAGCTTATAGGGGGGGGGAGATATAGTGGGTTCAGAAGAATTTGGGGTTGTTTGGCGATTAAGTGGGTTTCCATTAAAGAAGAAATTAATAATACATTTTTTTAAATCATTTTTTTTAAATTTTTTGAATAATCATTAAAAAATAAATGTGTTATTTTTAATTCTTTTTGCCATCTTGATCCATGTTTTTATTTTTTTTTAATTATTGCATCATATAATCATTTGTAAATTGCCCCATGGGGACGAAATGTGTATCGTTTTTAAGGAAAGAAAATAGGCATGTATATATGGGGAGGGGGGTGGGTTCTTTGGGAAACTGTTATAATGTGGGGGGGGTGTTACGTTTATGTTGTGCTCATTGGGCGGTGGGCCAAAAAAATTTGAAATCTATGCATGTGTTATCGTAAGTATTAAAAATTCCTAACCGCACATGGTTATTTTTCCAAACCCATTTAAACGTTGGGGATATGGCAACAGTAGAAGTACATATTATATTGTTTAAAACATAGGAATGTAATGAACACGAACAATACCATCTCTTTTTAATTAGGTGAAAAAATTTAAATAGTAAATCGAAACACAGTGTTTCGGTTTATATCCAAAAAGTAGAAACATGAATAATATAATTAAAAAGTAGATACCAAAAATATATAGTTATAATGTATAATTGATAAAAAATTAAAAAAGCACATTCATTTTCGAAAAACACTGTTAAAAAAAAAAATCCTGAATTAATTATCTGTTCATAGCCCAAAAAAAAATCTTCTTGAACCTTTCCCAATTGACCACCTTTTAACCCCTCTTTTTATGTGATCGGCCTAAAAGGGTTGAGGGCTAGTTTGTCTACATGTAGAACACCTAATTTGGATGCTTTTTATGGGGCTTTCCGGTCCCTTAGACCCCTTACGTCATGGCGTAGGTTCAGTGGTATATTCTTTTTCCCCAAAATGGCATCACACAGACATGGGAAAAATATAACGACATAAATTAAAAAAAAACCCCGGACATAAGGGTTTTTTTTCAAAAAATATGGAAAGGCGTGGAACAAAATTATAATGAATGACCATGTATTTTCCCAGGACAAGTAGGGGGTTTCATAGAAAATTAACAAGGTGTGTGGATTTGAATATAATTTTCAGACGGTCCCACGCATGTCACGGGCGAAAAAGAAAAATTTTTTTCAGAAAGTTCCCTCAAACCAATAAAAACTGATTGTTCACATAAAATAAATTGAACTACTGACGATAGTTGGGCTTGTAAAAGTCACGAAGGGCTGGAAAAGACCATAATGGAAGGAATCAGGGTAAAGACAAGAAGAAAGAATCAGAGAAGATTCTTCCATAATGTAACTGATGGTTTGATCTTTGGTGGAGGGCGACATCTGGACATGGATAGATTCAAAGAACTGTACTGGTGGCCAGCTCAAGACAAGCTAATCGATGATAATGATGATGATGTCAGTGAACACACCTTTAAAAAGGGAAAAGTTATACATAAACATTTTCTATGTTATCATTTCAGTGATACAACTGCTGACTCGAGTGAAAAAAAATGAGTCTGTCCTGTTGTCATGTAAAGATCTCAATGGGTTCGAAAGGTAGATCATGTGTCATGAATGAAGGTGTTAGGAAAAAAGCAGCTGCCCACCATTGTTGTAAGACTACCCAAAATCTGAAATGGACAATCCTGAAAAAAAAAAATAATTAGTTTTCTACCCAAAAATCAACAATGTAATTTACCCACACCCTATTTATTAATTTTGATTTTAACGTACATTATATGTGTTACACCCGTAGTGATAAGCAGTCCTGCCGTGTTATGATACATAATTGGCCGTATCAGACGGGACCGTAAGGGGACGCATAAGCAGCGAAATCAAATTCACATGAAGGTTATTTTAAAGAAACACATTTCAGGGTGTTTCAGAAGAAACATCATATTGGAAAATACCACGGCTCAGGTGATAAGTACCCTAGTGAATTTAAAATGTGGTACCTTTAATAAAACAAGTTTTCACATGTTATTTGTCCCATAACATTTTATTCAAGTTCATTTAAAAGTAGGACAAAATCAGCAGATGTAGGGTTTTGTTTCTATGACCAACAGTTTATCCATTCCACCTCGTGTTTTTATATCATGATTTTTTAAGTCATATATTATCCGTCGAAATGCCGGTTTGTTTCAAGTGTTGAGCAAGTAAATTTTGTTTGAACCTGCAAATAATTTGTAAATGTATAAAATCCAAGATAAATATAAAACACATTAAATCATATACACATTTCCAAATTTTTAATGCAAACCTGTCACAATAAACATTAAAAAGCATAGTTTATCACAATATTTCTTCAGCATTATTCTATCAGTGGCTAACCTGGTCTTTGAAATCAAATGATGTGGAAAAAATAGTCAGATACAATTTGTAAACTGATGTTTATGGCATCGTTGTGAGATGTCAGGGTGTGATTTCCTAGCCAGCATACGCCGTAAAGCTCAGAATGGATCATTCGACACATATTAAGTGTTGAGTAATGTTGTCGCGCACTTGCAGGTGTACTGCAGTGACTCATTGCCATTTCTTTTTCTAGTGTACTGTTGTATACGACTCTCTATCCATAATTCATCATCAACGTGCGTGTCATTTATTAGATGTTGCTCTCTTTGCGCGCAATGCACTCTGTCTCTAACCAGTTTACCCACTTCGCCGATGGTCATATTCATGGTTTTTTTTAATATCTTGTAGCCCCCTTATTCTTGGTCTACCTCTGCGTCCTGGGACCATGCCCTTCAATAGTGTTCTCTCAGGCCATTTTGACGTTTGATGTGGTCAAAGTATACACTTTTCTGTATAGTATATTGGTAATCAGCCAATTGTATTGAATATTCAGTTCTTTCAGGACATCAGTGTTTTTTCTTGTTTCTGCCCATGGTATTCGTATGATCTTTCTGTAGCATTTCGTTTCGAAAGACTGGAGTTTCGTTCTTGTTGTTTGTGTATTATTCCATGATTCACAACCATAAGTAGCCAAATGTTCTCAGTATTTTTATTTTTAATATTTTGCTGGTGTTTTATCACATGATTAGGAAGGTATACAACGTAGGTTGCTTGTGAGTAGATGGCATATATCGAGGTTTGCAATTTGTAGAAGCATACGTGGCTCTACTGTCCTGTACATGCAGGAGGTGTGCAATGTGAGATGAACCAGTTTGCAAATACATCACCCAAGTCTGGAAATTAAATGTGAATGGTTTGAGGGCAGTGGTGTTAATGTTGCCTCATTGTGTTTTTGGCTACTACATTTTCATGAAGACACTAACATTGATGTCAATTTTTTTCCAAAAAAACAAGCAATTTAAAATTCCAAATTTTCAATCAAAATGCACATGTGGGAATACATTGCAGTGTGTTTAACTAGCGATGACCTGAGTATCAGTATGCATGCATGATTTATATCCTTTATTATAAGCACATGAGCACCATTGTGTCTTAACATACTGATAAAAAGTCATGTTTGTGAATATTCAACATATCTACTTTACGTATGCCCCAATGAAAATAAACACATATATTTATAACGTATTAGAACTAAAACTGTTCCTTCTGCAATACCATCAGTAATATACTTACATATGTATTTGGCTATTCTTGAGGCAGTTTAATTTTGAAAACTATTGCTTTCGCTTCGTGACTTTGGGACAGGATACTATTCTTCAAATCTAAATATTGTCTAAACTCTCACTTTGGATGAAAGAGAAATATGTAGTCTGTAGAGACCATTAAAACAAAACGTTCGAGTATATGAATATATTTTGATTTTTACTTAAATGGCTATTACTCTGAACTAAAATAATATGTTTACTTAGTATATTTATTATTATAATAATGAATCAGTGAAAAAAGAAAGTATTACCTTCTTTAGTGTTTATGTATTACGAAATGCGTCATGAAACGAAATAATTTTTTATTAGAGTAGTTTTCAAATAATATTAGCATTATTAGTCATTTTAAATAATACAACTCTAGTACTGGGCAACAACATAGGTTGAATGAAGTGGTTGACATACTAAATACATAACTTACAGTCACGGGTACAGTTTATATATCGACGAAATGATTGTGAATGTTAATGTACTATTTAAAATATTAGAATGAAGTACCACTTTGGCAATTCATAACTGTATGCTTAAGGTGAAATGTCGTGTGTATGTTCATTGTGATTTACTACACAATTTAAACGATTATTTGACTAAAGTATGATATTATCAACTAACATATTTCTCATGTGATAATCCAGTGTTGCCTGAACCAATTGGATACCGCATAATTACACAATAGTCATTAAAACATTGACCCATTAGTTTTAAAATAAAGGTTAAAAACATTAGCCAGGGTATCATGTAATGTACGTGTAGATACCATGCGGTCATACAATCAGTATACATGTGTCGAAATTGTTATGACCTTATATCGAGTGAGATCATGACTATGTCATTACAATGCTATGTTGATCAAAACTTGATCTGACTCTTACTAATCGATCGTTGAATAACTGTATGAACATAAGTTTGCGAAAATATTGTCATCACTGAGAATTGAAATGTTTGCAGATTAGATACGATCGTCGATATGATAACAAAAATGACTTTTCAATTTAAAAAAATATATTTTGGATAAAACATCAGAGTTTTGACATATATAATGACGTTTTTTCAGATCGTCGAATATACTAAATGTGATGTAAAATGTACTTTTCTATCTAATTCATTTCTTGATAAATGTCTTTTGACACTTGAACAATAATTTTGTTAATGTGTAGATTTTACATTACCTAA
>JADZMA010002877.1:0-10813 GCA_020796225.1 Arion vulgaris
TCCGGGCAGTGCCCAACTGTCCAGACCTAGCATGGACATGCTGGTCAGTGGAACGAGCATACTGACTTTCTTGCAAATAATGTCTCGATTCAAGCTAGAAGTATGGACAGAGCCAATGTCATAAATGCGGACACTCTCATTTATGTGATATGGGCGAGTCTCAGACACTGGAACGAGTGCGAGAGTTGGGAGTTAAGTTTGGACATGGCAGACAGTGTCGTTTTCGTGGTAGAGAGAGAAGGCATACTAATCAACTTCTCATGGGTACGGAGGCAAATGGATTTTGGGATGGCTGCTGCAGCGAGAACAGAGTACCATGGGAATGCCCAATGTTATATGACGTCGATCGCATAACATAACATAACAATGTCACCCTTACAAACATCCGCTGTTTATCGTTATCAGTTTTGAGACTCATAATCCATTGACACTCTATTGGGTGCCCTACGTGATAAAGCCCAGGATATGAGCGAAGATATCATCTTCTATAATTGGTTCATTTCAAGATTAACCTCTTAGGATGCAGACGTGAATCATTTTGGACCGCTCTTGATCTAAGTGCACTTGTCTAGATTAGATTAGATGCTGTCTATACAGACTGTGTAGATCTTCAATTTGTAGTGGATTTATTGTGGGAATTTATTATGATAACTGAATCTATTGTTGAATATATGGAAGCTATGCAGTAATCTATTGTAGGAATCTATTGTGGGAATCTAATGTGGAATCTCTGTGAAATGTGTTGTAGGAATCTATTGTGGAATCTATTATGGAATTATTATGGGAATATATTTGGGAATATGAGTCTATTGTGATTTTGTAGAAATCTATTGTAGAATCTTTGTCAGAATCTATTGTGGGATATATTAGTGGGATCTATGTGGTGATCTATTGTGAAATCTATTTGAATCTGTTGTAACTACTGAGGATTATATGGATCATATGAATCTATTGTAGGGAATCTATTGTGGAATCTAATGTAGATCTATTGTGGAATCTATTGTGAGAATCTATGTGGATCTATTGTGAATATATTTGTGGAATTATTGTGGGTATATCTAATGTGAGAATCTATTGTGGAACATATTTAGTCGGGAATCTATTTGAATCTATTGCCATAACATAAAGGTGTCTAATGTCTTGCCAGACTTTATATGATAGAATGAGTATGTCTATAGTCGAGACGATAGATGTGGACATGACACAATGAATTCACTTAAAGACTAACGTTGGATGATGTAGAACAGGGCTGTTCAACGCGGCGCCCCTTTGTACATTTCTGGTCTAGAACACAATCCTACCATAGGTGGGGCATACATGATCAAGGTTAGACATGTGGGTGTTGTGTGTTCTGTCTTTTTTTGAGCAGCTCGTTTTCTCTGTGCCTCAAAGGCACGATGATTCTCAACTTTGAGGGTTCCTCTTTGTTGTTACAGCACCATATTTAGCGTTCTTGGCAATGGATTCCCAGCACGTGGTTTCTATATGAACATTTCAGAGACATTTTAAGAGTGTCTATAAAGCGTTTTTCTGTACACCAGCAGAACATCTGCCCCTTCAAATTGCAAACATCAACTATCTTGGATCGTTTTTAGGTAACCGAGCAACGTGACCGGCCCATCTCACTTGGACCTTCTGCAACAGGGTGTTGACGCTTGGGATCTTTGCTCTTGTGAGGGCATCGCTATCTGGATTTTTGTCCTGCCAGTTTATTTTTACTATTCTGTGTAGACAGCTTGTGTGGAAATGGTTTAGTTTACTTGCGTGTCTGCTAAACACTGTCCATGTCTCGTTTGCGTACAACAGCGTTAGCACTATGGCCTGGTAAACTTTCAGCGTTGTGTTACGTCAGCTTTGTATCCCCTTCCCTCCTCTGCAGTGACACGTGACTTCCGAACGCAGCGCTGAAAATGATTAGTAGTGTTGCCAGACAATATTTCAGATTTGGTTTAACATATCTTTGTGAAGTCGCGTTTCATCTATAACATCATCAAGAAAATAAAAATCTATCCTGTCTGACAGACTCCAACATAGATGATGAATTAAAAGCAGCCTGTTCCAGTTACACACCAACATTTTATCAACTTGAACATATACACTGTGTTATATTTACACTATGTTAATGTAAGTACAATAATTATTATTTTATATTCAACGTCAGTATTATAAGTTGGATTAAGTTTTCATGTTATTAATTTCTTTAATATTGCTATTAATTTTATTTCTTTCTCTTTCTCTAATCCTGTTTTGCTCCAACGTCAGGATAAGGAGAAATTTCTAGAACAGGTTTTTGTATGGCTTCATAGACAGTGTCTTTCATTAATATTCCTTCCTTCCTTCCTTTCGTTCCCTTGAAATATTGTCTATATATTCAATGTTGTTTCTTGTATGAACTTCACTGTTTTTTGTAGTTCACACAGAGGTCCGTGTAGTTTTATGTCAAGTGTGTTTCGTTAGGCCAGTGAGTTTTCCTCAGTGTATCATATTCAGGGCAGTCTTGAAGTATGTGCTCTGCAGTCTGGTGCCTGTTCACTGTACAGATGGCTGAATTGTTAATCTTGAATTTTGTATACATTTTGGCTGTGAGACGATTGATCCTGTTATAAGACGCAGAATGACAACTTGTTCCAATCTGCTCATATTATAGTAATCGTCTTGTGTTGATATTTGTGGCTTTCTGATTGATTTAATCATCATTTTATTTTGGTGGTAGGTAACTGGCACATCTGGTTGCTCTCCTGCAGCACATTCCTTGGCCAATCGGTCTGCTGTTTCCTTTCCTGGTATTCCACAGTGAGAGGGTATCCACTGCAAGATGACCATGTGCTGCTTGGACAGTTTAGACAGTATGGTCTGTAGACCTGGCAATTTTCTGAACTGAGTGCTTGGAGTGCTGATTTTGCATCAGTCAAAAATACATCAAGTTGAGGATCGAGTCTGGTATTCAACAGTTTCTCAGTTGCCACCTTGATTGCCTGAATTTCTGCATCATAGTTGTGACAGAATTTTCCGGTTGGTACTTTAATCGCATCTCTAACGTTGTTTGAGCATTCTATGTACACTCCTGCTCCTCCATTCTTCACTGCATTTTCTGCTGACCCATCTGTATATACCCGAACCCAAAAATCAGGTGGGTATTCTTCATCAAGTAAACTGAGAGTGACTGTCTTGCGTTGTATGCTGTTCTGCTCATCCTTGCCAAGTATTCCTTTCACTTCTGTCTGGATACATACTTCTGGTTCAGTCCCTTCTCCAAGAGGTTTGATCTGGCACAGATTTTAGCGGAATACTAACTTTTGGTAGGCATAAAGTTTGCCTATTCAGTATTTTTGCCTGATGAATAAAACTGTTTCATCAGCCGCCCCAATGCTAGATTTTGGAATCTGTTTTCCATTGGGTGGCTTGACATACTCATAATCTTTTCTGCCTGCGTCATCACTTTAGTGTCTCTGCGTTCTCTCAGTGCCTGATTCCCCAACTTTTCCATCTCCACTAGTGGTGTTGCTCATGTGACACACGACACGAGCGCCTGGTTTTGCACCTTATCCAGTTCTCCTAATGTGGTATTTGATCCTGGACACCATACAGCTGACCCATATTCCAGATGTGGTCGTATGCCCTGCTGATAAATATTTTAAAGTATTTTTTGACTGGCGCCCCATGTGGTTCCACTTAATTTTCTCAGGATGGCTAACTTCCTCCTGGCCTTGCTGCTGCTTTGTTGATGTGCTGTTCACGTCAGTCTATCATCGAATGTAACCTGAGATAGGTAGGTTGCTTGTCTTCTTAGCAGTTCTCCATTTAGTTCTCCAGCTTTTGTTTGGGAGAGAGAGAGAGTAAAGAGCGTAGTGTTGCACTTATCTGTGTTGATGCTGACACACCATCTGTTTGCCCATGAGGTTAAGGCATCTACAACTCTTTGTATCAATTTGTGGCCACTGTTGCATACTCATTTGTGCATCATATTACAGATTATCAGCGTACATTGCAACTTTACTCCCTGTGGTAACTCAGCAACCAGGTCGTTGATGAAAATCAAGAAGAGTGTGGGGGACAGTACTCCTCCTTGAGGGACGCCATGGCGCAGTAGAACTTTTTACTCTTGAGACCATCTAGATGTACTCTGACTTTTCTGTGATGTAAGTATGCTTTTATCCATCTGTACATCCTACCCTTTATTCTACTATTTCTCAGTTTCTTCAGCAGTCCTTCTTTCCAAACCTTGTCAAAGGTTTTCCTTAGGTCTATCCATGTCGCTAGTACCAGTTTCTTATCTTGGAACGCATTCTCAATCTTCTAAGAAAGGTACATTGCTTGGTCTTCAGTAGAGTAGCACTGCCTGAAACCTACCTGCTGTGACACAAGAATGATTTCCCTTTCAAGATACCACTGCAGTCGGAGATTGATTATACGTTCCATTGTTTTGCAGAGATAACTTGTAAGACTGATCGGTTGGTAGCTGGAGGCAGCAGAACTATCTTTTCCATGTTTTGAGAGAGGTATCATGATTGCTTCTCTCCAGGTCTGTGGAACTTGACCCAAGATACAACAATTATTGTAAATCTGCAATAGTTTTGTTTTTGCTGCAATTCCCAAGTTCTTAATCTCCATCAGCGCCTGGTTATTTTCTCAATTTTTATTTGGATATTGCCAGTTTCAGTTCTTTAAATGTTGATTGTGGTCCTCATAACTTCTTCAGTTATGGTTCCATCTTGTTCTACATTTTGCTTTTTCTCACGAATCTCTCGCTGTTTCATTGAGCTAATTTCAATATTGCTGTCTTTATCAAAGGAGTCTGCAAAATGATTAGCTACTTGCTTTCCTGTGAGGGTGTTTCCATCTTTGTTCAATGCAATCTTTGGATTTCTCACTGTACCTTCATCATTAATCTGCTTTACCAGCCTCCACAATTTCCTGGTATCTCTTTCAAAGTTTAAGGACTCTGTTTTTCCTTCCAGCTCCTCCACCTGGCCTGCAGCTTGGCCCTTTGAAATATAACATTGGCATGCTGATATTTGTTGTGGTGTTCTTGGCACGGAGTGGTCTCTGCCTGCTTTCGTGAACATTTCTGCATTATTGTGCAGTAGTTCCAATTGACTGCTCCAGTAAGGCGTGTAGTGCTTTCGAGCCCCTCTAGGAATTGTTTCATAGGCAGTCTGTTTTATGCATCGGCTGAACTCATCAACTACCTTGTTGATGTCATTGGCAGTAGATAGACCTATTGCCAGTATACGGGTGCGATGCTTATACATTGCTCAGTCTGCATTCTTGTAATTCCACCAAGATAGGGTGCTGTGTCCCTGGATGAGTTGATTTTCAACAGTGAGAAAGACTGGCCGATGGTCACTGTCTCCTTGCTGTTTCCCAACAACACGTGTAATGTTCCACTCCAAATCTGAGGAGTGGAATGCCAAGTCTGGTGTAGAGGTGATATGCCATGATCTGGAGTAGAAGGTTGGCTGATCTTTGGGTTGATTGACAAGGATTAGTTTGTTGTCATCCTGCCAGTTTTCAAGCCTCGCCCCTACTGTCCATGTGATCATACCTCAGCTCTGTGAGTGACTATTGAAGTCACCGCACACTATGAGTCACACTTTATTGGAATTGAGACAAGTACCAGTGGGCGGTCACTTGGACAATAGTAGTTGAGTAAGTGAAACTCAGTACTTGCCGTCCTAAGATGCAGCATCTGATATTCTGCGCTCTCCATGTACTCCTCAAACTGACATGTGCTTATGTTGTTTCTTACAAGCGTTAGTACTCCACCCTTTCTTCTATCTTTTCGGTCTGATCGATAGCACTGGAAGCCTCTGATGTTGAAGGCTACATCTTCATTCAGGTGGGTCTCTTGAAACAGCATACATGTACTTGTTCTTCATTTAGGATGTTTTCAAGTTCTACTTTTTTGCTGTTCACACCTCAGCATTCCAGTGCATTATTTTAAGAACTTGCAGTTGCTCTAGTCTCATGCCTCCGGCTCCACAGGGCAAATAAGAAGGACATCCAGTAGCTAAGGTTGGGCTCTTTCGAGGTAGAGAGCCCGGCACTGCTTCTGCCTGAGTGTCCGGCACAGGACTAGCACCTTATCTTTTCAAATACATAGACATATTCATTAGCGTTTGTGCGTGGCAACCTGATTGCTATAGTGCGCCTCTTGGCTGGTTGCCTCCGACTTCAGCACTCTTATTGCTAGAGAAGACTGTGGTCTAACTCGAGGGATAGAAAAATTGTAAAAGAAGTAGGAGATAAGACAAGAAAAAAGATGTCCTCCTCAAGATAGAGGAGGGCTGCCATTTAACCCATAGTTGGGGGGTGAGTTGGTTGCAGCCAGAGCATTTACCATTCGCCGGTGGGTTCTACGCTGTAACCTTATGAGGCCCCATCCTGCTCCCCGCCTTTGGTCTGGCCTTTCACCTTCAGTCTGTTCGGCTTGGTTAGACCTGCCAGAGTTAGACTCCGCCGACATAGCCTGAAGGATCACCAAGGCACGCAAACCCTCCAACCATGGTATGGTAGGCTAATCTGGAGGGTCGTATTAATATCACTCTATTACTAGAATTATTATTAGTAATATTATTTCAATCGCCGAATGGCGCCCGTGTCTCCCCAGCCATCAGTCATACGCGCCCGCGCCCAGTATACAAAAAGGGTGGGCAGCACTAATGTAGACTTTATATTATAGGGTCTAACGGCGAAGGATTGACTTCATTGCATCGGGTTTTCCGGTGGCCCGTCACTGTCGGCAGAGATGGCACGCCATCTCACGATAGTGTTACACAAAGCACGGACTCCGTAGTTTCGGCAACAACACAAAGCTATAGATACAATCAATAAGCGTACATGACAGAACGACAGAAGGAGATTCAGAATGATTCAGAGAGAGAATATGGGTAGAAAATAAAAGACAGATAGAGATATATATATATATATATATATATATATATAGATAGATAGATAGATAGAGAGAGAGAGAGATGAAAGAAGCAGAGAGAGATATGACCACAGAGAGGGATAAACAACTATAGTGAAAGTTCATAAGATATGAACAGAGACATACAACTAGATAGAACTTGAGATATGAACAGAGACATACAACTAGATAGAACTTGAGATATGAACAGAGACATACAACTAGGTAGAACTTGAGATTTGAACAGAGACATACAACTAGGTAGAACTTGAGATTTGAACAGAGACATACAACTAGATAGAACTTGAGATATGAACAGAGACATACAACTAGATAGAACTTGAGATTTGAACAGAGACATACAACTAGGTAGAACTTGAGATTTGAACAGAGACATACAACTAGATAGAACTTGAGATATGAACAGAGACATACAACTAGGTAGAACTTGAGATTTGAACAGAGACATACAACTAGGTAGAACTTGAGATTTGAACAGAGACATACAACTAGGTAGAACTTGAGATTTGAACAGAGACATACAACTAGATAGAACTTGAGATATGAACAGAGACATACAACTAGGTAGAACTTGAGATTTGAACAGAGACATACAACTAGGTAGAACTTGAGATTTGAACAGAGACATACAACTAGATAGAACTTGAGATATGAACAGAGACATACAACTAGGTAGAACTTGAGATTTGAATAGAGACATACAACTAGATAGAAGAGATATGAACTGAGATATACAACTAGATAGAACATAAGATATGAACAGAGACATACAACTAGGTAGAACTTGAGATATGAACAGAGACATACAACTAGGTAGAACTTGAGATTTGAACAGAGACATACAACTAGGTAGAACTGAGATTTGAACAGAGACATACAACTAGGAGAACTGAGATAGAGATGGATATAGAGAGAAGGAAAAACAGAGTGAGAGACAGATAGAGAGAGATGAGCTGATATAGACTGAATAGAAAGTGAAATACAGATAGAGATGTGGATAGAGAGAAGAAACAGATTGACAAAATTCAAGAGAGAGAGAGAGAGAGAGAGATAGGTAAAGTAGAACATAATAAACTGAATGGAGATATAAAGAAGCGGACATCTAAAGAGAGAAATCATTTTACTCCGAAAAATGTCACATAAACAGAATGGAGCGGTCCGAATTCGAATCACGTCCATCGAACACAAGATAAACGGTTAGTCACAGAGACACCCCCGTCCATATATATGTTTTATATGTAAAATAATATTTCTCCAACATACAAACATTAATCTTGTATAATACTTACATAACCTGGCTAGTGTTTAGTTTTAGTTGAAAAAGTACAAAAATAATGTGTTCTCGTTTTTGAAAAACTACAGTACTTTGTTTTTACGTGTTTCACCATTGCTACATAGTTTTACTGTAATCTTCTCTTATATCGATAACACTAGTCTTAGCTTACACAATTATATACATAATAAATCTACATGTTTGATCTGTACCTGATGTTTGACTCAAACAAAAATCTGGGTGGTTTAGTATTTGTTCTTTGAATAACTTTCGTTTGTGAGCACACAAAAATGACGAATATAAACGGTTGAGTAATTTGGAGTAAAGAATTGAGGTAAAATTGACAACACGTGTTTTTATTGTGTTATATATAAACACTGTGTAAATGATTTTCAAGTAACCAGGGAGTCGAAGATAATATTACAGAAATAAATATGGGGATGATTTATTTGAAGTCAAGAAATTACGCACCATTAGAGAATTAGACGTGCATGAGTTTTAATGTGTGTGGCTGCTGAGTCATTATTGGTGTATTAAACTGTAAGGGCGTAAATTTGTGCGTGTCTGGTGTGTGTGTATAAATGCATGTGTGTATATGCGTGTATGTGGTTAAATGAGATCGAAACTAGTATGTATTTTTTTAGCAGAAGTTGGATGAAATTGAAGATTGTATATTTGTTGGTCTATACAGAAGTGGTTGTATTTGAAGGATGGAGATTTGTTGTATGTAGGTTTGAATCTTGGTGATAATGAATACATGGCTAAAGAAATTTTTCAGAAACAGGTGGTATAATATTGTTGTTTCTACAAGATGAATCAATCTATAAATGGAAGATTCTAAAAGTAATAAATTGCAGTAAATATAAAGCAAAGTAAACGTTTAAACGAAGCAAAAGTAAATAGAACAAAGTACAGTAAAGTACAGGTACAGTACAATAAAATAAAAAGTAAAGTACAGGTAAGCTGAAAGTAATTTATTTAATCTCTAATGAATGAGGTATCCTGACAAAGAGGAGAAGAGAAAGACCATGAAAAGTTAGATTCTTCTTCTTCTTCTTCGAACGCTCCATCTCGACCACTTGTTAGCCACTTCTTGTGATTTACATGTCATCTGAGCCTAAGAGCGATTGTAAGTTGTGCCAGTTACGAGCCTATATACGTAGGCCAGCACATCTGATTTCTGCGATGCTTTTTATTTACTGGGGCAGTTTCCCTTATTTCCTACATTAGTCGCCTCTTACGACATGCCTTGTAGGTCGCAGTGGTAATATTCTTCGTTTTCATTGCGGGTGCCGGCACCACACGGGCGAAACCTAGAAACAAAGAGACATTAACATTATAATTGGTAGAAAAGTCGAAATGACAAAGATATAAAACATAATGTATGTTTAGTTTCGCTACGATGTAGGATAAGAGGTTAATGGCAAGCATACTTTGTTGTCACTAGGGAAACGACTAAAGAAGGCTTAACACAGCTCAAACATAAACAACTGTAGAACATACGAGAGGGCGGGTAGTGAGCTCGATCACAACCAAGGGTGCCTGGTTCAAACACCACGGCAGGCAATTTGGAAACAAATTCGTTTCCGTGTGATTTTTTCGAAAGGTAAAATAGACCTCACAGTTCAGAAAGCAATGGCAAACTACTGAACGTATAAGTGGTGCCTAGAAAAATCAACGACACGTTTATTATTGTTGAAGGCTGCTTCCTGTAAAGGATACGAGAAAATACAAACATTTATATAAATAAAAGTAATTACAAAGAATACGACAATTTCGTTTTCAATTTTCGAGTTTGAGATCCTTTTCGATGTTGGAAAACTCAACTCCCACTATAAAATCTGACCCTGCTGCAACCTTTTGTCTTGTATCCACTTGTATCTGAGTAGCAATGCGCTTTGATGCGCCATATCTGTTGGTAATATGTTTATGTGACCGAGTCATTTAATTTGTTGTTTCTTGATGAAATTCAGTACTGATGTTGTATCCACATTTTTTATGTCTTCATTTCTAAACCGTTCCTTTCTTGATACAGCATTCTGGTTAGATACTTCATTTCTGCCGTGACTAGTTTTCTTCTATCGTTGGATATCAATGTCCAGGTTTGGCAGAGATTGCATAAAGTTGGGAGAAATATTGTATTGTACAATGCTCTTTTAGTGTTGATGTTGACATGTTTGAATTTCAAAATTGGTATCATTTTACCTATGATTTCATTTGCTTTATGGCATCTTTGTTAGATTTCGATAGTTAATCTTCTAGGTATCTCAATGACAAAGTGGTTAAGTCGTTTGTCATTGTACTGAAACAGTTCGAATCCGGACGGAGACATATGTGTAATTTGTTCATGATATCCCTTGGATAATTGCCGGAACTACAGAGTTCGTGCTTTGTACAATACTCTCGGTAGATGGCTTGCCATCTCTGCCGACAGCGACGGACCCATATGGGGAAACCTGATGCAATGAAGACAATCATTCGGATTTATACTCTTTAGTGCATCTTCTATTTGCTGAAAATTGTTGCATGAGATGTAAAACAAAAACGACAACACATATCGAAAGAAATCACACCCCTTTCCCGCCCCCCAAAAAAAAAATATATGACAG